>JBBPBX010066668.1:0-19608 GCA_038048925.1 Garcialebias charrua
TTATTGTTGAAGGTCTGTTTCACACATTTGCTGCTCCATTTTACCTAATCTGTTACAACGTGTTTGCCGAGGTTCGGGAAAACCCACTCCGCTGGGACCGGATGTATTCCGGTTCCGTTTGACGTAAAGTCCGTTGTTGTACACAGTTAGAGTGCTGCCTCCCCTGGGGGCGTGAGAGTTAGCTTGGTTGTGTTTTAGCTCATTGACGGTATTTTCTGCGGTGTAAAAATACGTTTATTTTGTGGAAGAGAGTCCAGTACTTTGAGCCGAGCTAATGCTAAACGGTACCGACAAGATGGCTGCTTAAAACGCTGTGATTGGTCCATTGTGTGTCGCGTTCAAGAACGTTGGTTTCTGTAGACTCTGGTTGTCAGATTCATTTTTGCACACATTTCTAACAGTTTATTTGTTTTGTTCGAGTTCTATGCACGTAATATCGTCGAAGACTGGCTTAACCGCGGTGTTTTGCGGTATTTATGACTGTTTTAGAACGTTGAAAAAGTCCGTTCCTCGCTAGAGTTCAAAAGACCGCAGGTCCGTGAACGCACCGCTCGAACGGCACGTCACTAGTGGGTGGCGTTAGGTTTGGAAGACACAGTTTCCCATGAACACTTGGGTTTTAGAACTACAGTTCTGTCTTCGCTGTGATTGGTCGATTACGCTGTATGTGTTGACGCATGCGCAGTGGGTGAAGCCCCGCTCCTCGTCACTTTTCACTTCAGCTACTTGTCCCAGACGAGTTTCCGTGCTTGTTTGTCCATTACTGTCATTAAAAAGACTGTTTAATCGCGGTGTTTTTGAGATTTTAGTGGGTGGACAGAGCCGGTTGCTCTGAAAACTGCCGATCGCCATGTGACCAGGTCACGTGACGCCGATTTTGCCGGTTTTATGAGGACCGACCTTATTTCTTTTAAACGCAGTTTAAATGGTTTCACAGTTCAACCGATTTTGCTCACATGATTTCGTTTTTGTGAGCCTGGGGCTCTGAAGCTGTACCACGTAACGCTTTGGGTCTGTCTGCTTGATGCTTTTCATCCGTGTTAGATGTCTGTGGGCTAAAAAACTGCAGCTTCGCTCGCTGGTGATAACAGCGCCTCTATAGCGGTCAGATAGAGAAATTACAGTCGCTGTGATAAACTCACTTCCAGCGCTGTGCCCCCTGCTGGTTACATTAGAAGACGCAGTCTTCCTGTAATGTGTACATGTTGAATGTTCCTGTTTTAAACGGGAAACATTTTGAGAATATTGTACTCACAGCACACTTTAATTTGATTTTCACATATAATCAAATGTTGATGGCAGAACAGTTACACAGATTTAATACAGACATGTATGTTTTTAGATAAAACTTAACAGTTTATCTTTAATTCTGTGCAAAACTGGCTCTCTGTCCCTGTTTTGTTTTAAACTGCGAGTTTAAAATAACACACATGAGGCGTCCTTTGTTTTGGTTTTCAAAAAAAAATCTCACAACGACAGCCGTTTTTGTTTGACCTTGTCACAGGTCGACAAATTACTAAACATCACTGACTTTTATTTCATTTAACATCTTGGATGTTTTCTGAGCAGCTCATACACTTTGCATATTTGCAAGCTGCGATATGAGACCCACTTTACTTGGTTTTTCGCAGAAAATCAGTACACAGATGGACGTTCAAACAGGTGAACCACCTGAGGGGGGCTCCTCTCCTATCTATCCTAGATGGATGGATGGGGGCCTTGGGATTCCTGCCCGTGCTCCCCGCATTTTGGGGGAATCTGCCTCATCGTATGCTAATTACTTAGCTGCTAGGAACGTCCATCAGGATAAGTGGGAAAATCCCCTGTCATTCTACGACAGGCTAATCTCGGTCTACTCCGGGGGAAAAACTATTCCTGGATTAGAGGAAAATATGGAGTTTAAACGTCTTTTCATTATGAATCTTATGCCTTTTCAAATGAAATGTGTTCATTTCAAGGTTGATTGCAAAAAAGATTCCATGGAAGTGATAAGACAATATGCTGCGTCAGTTTTTGAGGCCGAAATACAACCTAGGATACCATCAGAGGTTTGTACAGGTCAAAAGGTCACATCCCACTCGCAGGAAGTAGTAGAGGTTCCCTCTCCTTCAAAGTGCGAGAGGTCACAGGTTTTTCATAATAACATACATCAGCATGGTGCTACGAGCTGTAGGAGTTCTGAACCCCCTGCCCCTCAGGTTGAAAACCTTGAGAGGAGCAGAGAACCACACAAGGTAGGTGTTCGCTCTCTAGATGAACCAAGATGGTTCAGATCGAACCAAAAGAGTTCTCACCTAGGTCTCACAGTGGGTGAACTTCGAGAGAAGTTGATGTCTGGGAACCGTGACCCTTTGAAAAGTGGTCTGTCCCGACATGTGCCCCCGAGAAGCGACCCTCCTGCCCCTGCCCCTCGAGCTGCACAGCTCGAGACATGCAATGAGTCACACATGCTCCAGATTATGGAAACGGCGCCTCCGCGCGAGGACGTGACTGAGGTTGTGGTTTGTTTGTCAAATGATTTGAATGTTACAGTGGTTGACCAAGCTGAGACAACGTGTGACGTTGTCCTTGATGATAACACAAACAACGTTGTTCAACCTGACGAAGCGACGCGCAGCACTGCCTTTTGCTACAACTCAGTGCACACAGTTGACAACAACAACGTCGACACTGACATAGATGCTGACAGCAAACAAATTGCTGAAGATCCGCATCCTGAAGGTCATGAGGCAGACAGCCATCATGATGCTGACAGCTACGACGATTACGCAGACAGAGTTGAGCGTACACAGAGGTGTGTGCTTAAACCTAGAAGGTTTCTGTGTAAGTTTATGAGAATGGGGCGCGCTAAGAAAGCTTACCTGCCACTCAGACTGGAAGGGGTCTTCGCGCGTGAGGCACTCCTGGATAGCGGCTCAGATGTGACTATCATGTCAGCCGAGCTGTTTGAGAGGCTACGGACCGCCGCTAACAGTGTTGGCAGAGAGATACCCCTGACAGAATGTGCTATAGAGTTGCAAGGACTCTCAGAAATGGGTACAACCCTGACAGCTATTGCCATGGTTCACATGCAGATGGGTGAGACGACAATTTGCCATCCGGTACATGTGTCTACGGTGGACTCCTGCCCATTTCTGGTCGGCCAAGATTTCATAAGTCGCTTTGAAGCGATTATAGATTATGGCAGTCAGACAATGTGGGCCACAGTGAGCAGTCCTCTGCCAATCGAGGTGCCTCCCCAAGGTCAGGACACTGACTGTCTAACAGCAGGTACCGCTGAGGTAAAAAGGGGTTCCCCAACCGAGACCACAAACCCGGTAAGTGATCCTTCATGTACAGGTGAGACAGAGGAGACTCTACAGGTGGACCAGACTCTGGCCCATCACGAGGACCTCCTCTGCGAGCTGACACCTTCAGCGCTCACTGAACCCTACCTACCACCGGTAGAAGAAGGTGTGGAGATCCAAGAGTCCCACACCGATGACGCTGTACTGTCCTGTGGGACAGGTAATTCGGCATACAGCCAAGCTTTCAGTGAAGTCTTGGTTCAAGGACATCTGAGCCCACGTAGTGACAGTCTACAACACGCTGACAGTCACTTGGACTTCATTGTTACTGATTTTGAGGACCCCTCCTCAAACAAAAGGGGGGCAGACTCACACTTCCTACCACAGGTAGAGGACGGTGTAGAGATCCAAGGATCACACACCGAGAACGCTGTGCTGTCCTCTGGGACAGGTAATTCAGTCATCAGCCAAGCTTTCTATGAAACCTTGGTTCAAGAGCATTTGAATCTAGAACTACTCAGAGATGACATAGTTCTTACAGACTCAAAGAGCACCTCTTCATTCATGAAGTGGGAAGACATACATCACAACGACAGAGACACGCCTGCGACGGCGCCGACAGTTGTGACACACCTGCATTACGCAGAAAGAGGTAAACGTACAGAGGTACGTTGGCCGAGACCTATAAGGTTCCTGTACAAGGTTCCCCATAAACTGCGCGAACAGCTTAAACTAAACAATGGCATCCTAACTCGTGCCCATGGACGGACGTCCACACCCGTGTGCTTGGTCCCTCATGACCACAGGGGGGTGATGTTAGGCCATGCCCATGTCAAGGACAAAGATTTCAATAACCCCACAAACGACAAAGATCTCGCAAACTCACAGACTTCATGGGAAAAGAAGGTCGTCCAAGCACAGGATAGTAAATAAACTAAACAGTTTAAACTATACTAGTTGCGAAAAGAAACCGTTCCAACTAGAACTTAGAAACGCTAAGCATAAAACCCACAACAAAAACTAACCTTAACAACCGTTTAAATCTGCAGGATTTAATTGACATCGGTTATAAAGCTAAGAACTGTTTTTCTTGTGTGTGACACGTGGAATCTGACGACCAGAGTGAGTTTGACGTAGTGAAACGTTGTTTTTAGTTGCTTGATTGCTACTTTTGTGTTATTGAAGTTGTTATTGTTTTCTGAACACTCCCAGCCAAAAGAGGTTTTGATTGTTGATTAGTTGAAGACTTAAATGGATTTTAACTATGCCAACATGCTGTTCATTTTGTTAAAGATCTCAATCTTTGAAGAGTCATAGTAGATTAATACTACTTAAGGTACTATAATCTACACTGATCTCCCAATCATTTAGGTAGAACCGATTCGATCGTTTCTATTCTAGATCTATTCATTTTGATGAGTCTCGCCATAGACTTCAAAATTTTTAGGGATTACCAAATCTTGCGTCGTTCGTCTAAAAGACAACAGACATTTAGACCAAACTAGTTTCATTTTTTTATTTTAGTTTAACCTAAACTAAATAATGAATGGAGGAATAGTTTGAATGAAGAGGCCTTCGTTACAGAAGCCCTCCACATTTCTATAGGTATAGATCCCTATTTCTGATTTTTACAGCATTGATCCACCCCTTAATTGGTAATTGTAGCTGATCTAATCCATGATAGCTTACATACCAGGTGCATATAGGTAAGGCTTAATGTAGAATCCCAATCATAAGCCCACCTAAAACCACATAATTGCATGACACATTGAACCAGGGTGGCACCGACTGGAAGCCATCCAGCCTGCAACCTTCGATGTGGGGACCTGCTGATCCAACGTTGGTCTTCAACCTTCATCCAAGGCCCGCCTCCTCTGCTTCAATCGAGGGATCCCCTCTACATGCTGATTAAAAACCATTCTTGCTGATGAAATCAATAACCCCCATCGTTGTGGATTTACCGTTGTGGATTATAAGACTATGTTTTCCAAAGGATTAAAAGCTTGCCGCAATGGGATTGCCTACGAACAGTATGGAATTTCCAAAAACATTATGGGAGTATAATTTTGAACTTTTTGATCTTTTTTTTTTCCACTTGCTGGATTGCATAGAGGTCAGATACATTCGGTGGTATCCTTTCGTGTTGGAACTCATCCCCAAGGACAGGCGATGATTTCCAAAAAGGGGGACTGTAGGGATCCAGCACTCTCATGTCCGTATGGGATGTGGGCCTCTCTGCATCTCTCTGGAACTCTCAGTGTTACACCTTCTTGAGGCCCTCAAGGAGACAAATGGACAATTATATATTTTAACAATTATTATGAATTAATGGACACTAATTAATCAGATTGAACTTTCTCTTTAATGTGTGTTAATTCAGAATTGATCTACAGTATATTTTTGTCATTTTTAATGATGATCTGTTACTTGCATGACTGTGACCTTCCGCTGGTTTTATTTCTGCAAAAGCAAGCAAGACTCTGTCGCTAAGGCAGAAGTCAGGGTAAGAGCTGTTCTCTTGCAGCTTCTTTTGTGTTGTCTATGAAGTTAGACATAACATTTTCTGTGCTCACCAGCAGGCCACCTGGCTGTTTATGTAAACAGTTTTCCTGCTGTCCGTCAAGAGACTTTCTGCCTATGGGATCATACTTCCATCTTTTATTTTGTTAACCAGCCTGTAGCCGTTGAGGAGGTGGGGAGACCCCACCTCCCCCATATAATGGGCACTTCCTATTTGGAAGTTAGTGTTTTCGAGGAGTACGAACTGTCAACCTGCTCTCCTCCCTGGGAAAGCTGGAGTCGGCCCGGTCATATGTCAACGACCCACGTCTCCGCTAGGATCATAGCAAAGCCTTACTGTGATTCTGTCACTCTTCTGGAAGAATTTGTTTTCTAAAGTTTTATTTTGAAAGTCAGTCTGTGCGCTCGACCGTTGGTCCCTGCCGAGGGAGGCGAGTTCCTCGTATCGTGAATCAGCACACTCACGCTGAAGTCCAACTGGACGGCCACTGGACAAACCCATCCACGTGTGTGTCCACAAACTTCTCCACTCTTGTCTCCAAGAGACGAACCTCCAACAGGTAACGAGCCGTGGTGTGTTTGAACGTGCGGGAGCCCAGCCAGTCTGCTCGTGTGGGGGAAACGGTGTCACCCAGTCTGGTTCAAAGTAAACAACTTTAGCTTAACTTAGCTCCAGAACTCCTTCCTCCTATTTCTTATTTTTCATAAGCTATTAATCTGTCAAGTAATGTGCCAACAGTTAAGTTTTAATTGTCTGTTTGTTTTAATTTGAATTCTTGTCAACGTAGTTATTAAATCAGAGCTAATATCGATACAAATGTTTAATGTAATTCTTGTGATAGTTTCAATAAAAGGTCTATTTTTTTGGTAGACCAACATAAATTGAAGTCTAAGCGTGAAATTACATTTCTGATTAATCACAGTAAAAACAATTTAGTATCGGAAAAAGGAAGAACTCGCACTTTGGTGGCAGTTTGTGCAAGATTAAAGTCTGCTAAACTGCGCATCCAATAATGGTGGCTCAGTAAGTGTTTAAATACCTTACTATACATCGTTATTATTCAATTACACACTCTTTTATCTCATATTAATGTTACCCTCTCCACCTTCAGCTCCTCTAACCCAGATGATCTTGTCACATTATATAACACCAGCCTCACCAACATCCTTAACTCTGTTGCTCCCCTGAAAACCCGGACTGTTTCCTTCGCCAACTCTGCACCCTGGTTCACTCCAGCACTCCGCTCCCTGAAAACCAAAGGTCGGCGGCTAGAGTGTCTTTATAAAAAATCCAGTCTCACAATTCACAAGGAACTTTATGCAAACCACCTCGTCCATTACAAGAACAGTATTTCTCAAGCCAAATCCAGCTACTTCTCTGACATCATCAGTTCCAATGTTGGTAATTCAAAAACATTGTTCTCTCTCCTTCACCGTTCTGTCTCATCTCCTAATTCTCTAACCTCTCACATGGTTTCCACAGAATTCTGCAATTTCCTGATGTCATATTTCAATGAAAAGATTATTTCAATTCATAAACACCTTGGACCAAATACTGCCCCCAACATCCATGTTGAACTCCCCCCTCCCTCCCTCTCTTTCTCTGTCTTCTCCCTCCCCTCTGCTGATGACATTGCTGACATTATCAGCAAGTCCAAGTCCTCATCCTGTCAACTCGACCCATTTCCCACAGTTCTTGTTAAATCCTGTCTCCCGTCTCTGCTCCCTATCATCACTAATATCATCCACTCCTCCCTGACCTCTGGCATTGTTCCCGCAGCCTTCAAATCTGCTGCCATCACCCCCATCATCAAGAAACCAGGTCTTGACTTCACCAACTTCAGTAATCTTCGTCCGATCTCCAATCTGCCCTTCATCTCCAAGATCCTTGAAAAAACTGTTGCTAGTCAACTTCACTCTCACCTGTCCAACAACAACATTTATGAAGAGTTTCAATCTGGATTTCGCCCCCACCATAGCACCAAAACAGCCCTAGTAAAAATTACTAACGACCTTCTTCTTGCTGCTGACTCTGGTCTTCTGTCCATCCTCATTCTTCTTGATCTAAGTTCTGCCTTCGACACCATCTGTCATTCTATCCTCCTCAACAGACTAACCTCCATTGGCATCTCGTAACGACCTTCTTCTTGCTGCTGACTCTGGTCTTCTGTCCATCCTCATTCTTCTTGATCTAAGTTCTGCCTTCGACACCATCTGTCATTCTATCCTCCTCAACAGACTAACCTCCATTGGCATCTCAGGTACCCCGTTAGACTGGTTCACCTCCTATCTCTCTGACCGCACTCAATTCATTCAGCTTAAATCCTTCCGTTCCCAGTCTTCCCCTGTCTCCACGGGTGTCCCCCAAGGCTCTGTCCTCGGACCCCTCCTCTTCATCATTTACCTCCTTCCTCTAGGCCACATCTTCCGCAAACACGGCGTCCATTTCCACTGCTATGCTGATGACACGCAGCTCTACTTGTCATCAAAACCTAACTCCACCCACCCGCCCTCCATCCTCACCAACTGTCTCATTGAGCTTAATCACTGGTTTTCTAACAATTTCTTTCAACTCAACAGTAACAAAACAGAAGTCATTCTTGTCGTTACCAAAAACTCTATTTCAAAATCAGAACATCTTCTTGTCCCCCTTAACAACTCTCTGCTATCCCCCTCCCCTCAGGTCAAGAGCCTCGGTGTCATCACTGGTTTTCTAACAATTTCCTTCAACTAAACACAACAAAACAGAAATCATTCTTGTCGGTACCAAAAACTCTATTTCAAAATCAGAACATCTTCTCGTCCCCCTTAACAACTCTCTGCTATCCCCCTCCCCTCAGGTCAAGAGCCTCGGTGTCATCCTCGACACCACTCTCTCCTTCACTTCACACATCAACAATATTACTCGGTCTGCCTATTTCCACCTCCGTAATATTAACCGTCTCCGTCCTTCTCTCACACCCCGCTCCACAGCCATCCTGGTGCACAGTCTTGTGACTTCCCGTATCGATTACTGCAACTCCCTTCTCTACGGCCTCCCCAACAAATCTCTCCACAAGTTACAGATGGTCCAGAACTCAGCTGCCCGTGTCATCACTCAAACCTCCTACTATAACCACATCACTCCTGTCCTGCAGCAGCTCCACTGGCTCCCGGTTAAATCACGCATCATCTTCAAAATTCTACTCCTCACGTTCAAAGCTATCCACAACCTTGCCCCTCCTTATCTATCTGACCTCCTCCAAATCTCCATCCCATCACGCTCTCTCAGATCCTCCTCTTCGCTACATCTCCATGTACCCTCTGCCCGCCTCTCCACCATGGGGAGCAGGGCCTTCACCTGCTCTGCCCCTCACCTCTGGAACGCTCTACCACCAGACCTTCGAAACACCACCTCCCTTTCTCTGTTCAAGACTGCCCTGAAAACCCATCTCTTTAGACTAGCTTATCACTAACTTTACTAAATGTATTTTTATCTTCCATTTTATATCCTTTATGTATTTTATATTTCAATTTGTCGCTGATAATGTTTGCTCTGTGTTCACTGTGTTGGTTTGTTAAGTGTCCTTGGGTGTCATGAAAGGCGCTTTTAAATAAAATGATTATTATTATTATTATTATTATTATTATGTTATTAAATTGGTCCGTTTTTTTTTTCAGGATGAAGTCATCACAGAAATAATTGCTCAATAGTTCATAACTACTTCCCAAAGTAATTCCAGTGAAATTATGACAGCTTATAAAGATTCATAGGGAGAAAAAAATAACCGGACATGCCAGTTTACCTGTGGCATGCTGCTCACCTGCTTCCCCAGCAGTGGTGGAGAAAGTACTCAAACACTGTACATGTACTTAAGTAAAAGTACAAATAAACAGACAAAAATTTACTCTAGTAAAAGTAGAAGTACCATATAATGTTTTTACTTAAGTACTTGCTTTTAAAAATACTTAAACTATTGAAGAAAAAGTACTTGCTGAATGTATTACCTAATCCAATGGTCTACAACGGGGTCACCAACATGGTGCCCGCGGGCACCCAGGTGCCCCCAAGGACCATTTGAGGTGCCCTCGGACCTGTTCTAAAAATAGCACAACTCACTAAGCTGCATTTAAATTTTCATTTTATTCAGTTTTTATTCTTTTTTTGTATTTATATATATTTTAAAATGTCTATCTTAAAAATATGTTCTTAAAAATATGTTTATTATACATTTTTTCAATTTACGCTTTGTTATTTCCGAAGTGTTTATCAAAGTGGTGCCCTTTGTATGACTCCGTACCCACGAAGTAGCTCTCAGTTTCAAAAAGGTTGGTGACCTCTGGTCTACAATATCATTAAGTGTACATACTGTATGTATATTTTCTGTAATACATTAATAGTGTAGTGTCATTTTAATGAACAATGCTGCAGATAGTACATGTTTTTATTGTGTTAACTCTGTGACACAGTTCACACTTGGACTTTTGATTCTGTGTGTCAGAATTTCAGGGATGACATGCAGAGTTAAATGTAATTAAGCAAAATAAGAAAGAGGAATGATTATTCCTTTGAAAGTTTTTATTTAACACAAACCAATGTGTCATTTTAACTGCAGTAAAAACATGTAAGAAAAAGAGCATTAGACCTAACAAAGGAATGGACACTGATCATTTCAACTTGTCATCAACTCTAGTTAAAATACTGTCTAGTCAACCTTGTAATGGGTCAATATGAACAATATTTTAACTTCCAGACACCATTTTCAAAACTTGGACCTGAGTGTTGAGACATTTGGAGACATCTCTTGTCTCCTAACATCATGAACTGACACATTTTAATATTGCAGCAAGAATGTATTGTTCAAATTCAGAAGAAGTTGGTTTTCAAAGTTTTTTGAGTCCAGTCTGGATCTTTTGGGAGAGAGAATCTGTCTTGCTGTACTGAACAGTCTTTCAATAGTCTTTCAATAATATTTCAATAGTCTTTCAATAATATTTCAATAGTTTTTCAATAGTCTTTCAATAATATGTCAATAGTTTTTCAACAGTCTTTCAATAATATTTCAATAGTCTTTCAATAATATTTCAATAGTCTTTCAATAATATTTCAATAGTTTTTCAATAATATTTCAATAGTCTTTCAATAATATTTCAATAGTCTTTCAATAATATTTCAATAGTCTTTCAATAATATTTCAATAGTCTTTCAATAATATTTCAATAGTCTTTCAATAATATTTCAATAGTCTTTCAATAATATTTCAATAGTCTTTCAATAATATTTCAATAGTCTTTCAATAATATTTCAATAGTCTTTCAATAATATTTCAATAGTCTTTCAATAATATTTCAATAGTCTTTCAATAATATTTCAATAGTCTTTCAATAATATTTCAATAGTTTTTCAACAGTCTTTCAATAATATTTCAATAGTCTTTCAATAATATTTCAATAGTCTTTCAATAATATTTCAATAGTTTTTCAATAATATTTCAATAGTCTTTCAATAATTTACCAAAATACAAACTTGGTTTAAAATCAATAAATTATCATTAAATCTAGAAAAAACTAATTACATGATATTCAGTAATAAAAAGAAAACTGTTGATGTTCCACTCAAAATTGAGGGTGTTGAGATTTGTAGAGTGAGTGAGGTGAAGTTTTTGGGTGTTATTATTGATGACAAACTGACATGGAAACAACACATAAATTCTGTAAGAATAAAAATAGCTAAATCGATTGCAGTACTGTACAAGGTCAGAGACCTATTGAATGATAAAGCTCTGTATTTGTTGTATAACACAATCATTGTTCCACACTTAATCTATTGTATTGATGTTTGGGGGAAAGCGTGTAAAACAATCACAAAGCCTATTTTTGTATTACAGAAAAGAGCTGTAAGAATTATCACTAGAAAACATTACTGTCATCCATCAAGTACATTATTTTATCAACTGAAGTTATTGAAGTTCCATGATTTGGTTGATTATAATATTTTATCAATTATGTATAGGGCTCAGAATAACGAATTACCTTTAAATATCCAAATGCATTTTGTTAAAAGACAAAGTTGTTATAATCTTAAGGGGACAGAGTTGTTTGTAAAACCACAATTCAGAACTAGTTTGAAGGGACGTTCTACCTCAATCCAGGGAATTAGATTATGGAATGGCTTGGAGAATGTAGTTAAAAATGCCAAGTCAATGTTTACATTTAAGAAAATGATCAAAAGGAATTTGTTGAAAAAATATATATGAATTAGCATAATGTGTATTGTATCAATTATTAGTTATGTATTAGTATTAGAAAATTAGAAAGAGTTAGTCATTTTGTACTGCTGGTGAAAGATTATTATTGTTTAATCTGATTGTTTGAAAAAAGGGGCAGATATAATAAGATTTATTCTTCTTTCTGCTACCTTTCATTTTTTTACATTGTGTACGTATCATTAATGGGATTGTCTTGTATTGTGTTTCTTTTGTAAAAAAAATGAACAAATTTAATAAACATAAACATAATATTTCAATAGTCTTTCAATAATATTTCAATAGTCTTTCAATAATATTTCAATAATATTCCAATAAGGCCTTGGGTGTTGTGTATCTTCTGGCTGAATCTCTGTGTTGGAATCTATTTTGTGTGTGTTAGTGGTGCTGTGGGTGCTCCCAGCTCAATGACGTTTATACAAGAATATACATCATTGGTCCAGCTCTTCTTGAAGGCGGGGCTAATGTTACCCGTCCACTTTGCAGTGATTCAATGGACCAACTCCCCTCTGGACATCAGTTACTTTCAAACTAACAACAAATCAAAAAACTGCAACCCACATTTAATTCTACTTAAGTAAAGTATAGATAGCAGAACCAGGCTCAGGACAAGTGGACATCTGCTCGACCAGCTGGGTTTGGTAGGAACAGATACACAATGGCAGGTCAAGAATCACATGTTAAGATAGAAATAGTATCAAATGAAAACTATTAAATTTTAACAATTCATTTAATGAAATGAGGTCAGTATGTCCTACAGTAAGTTTAAGACAGCTTATGTAAAAAAAAAAAAGTCAGGTCCACTCTTCAAACCAGACAATGTGTCAGCCTCACGGACAGAAACTGGAAGTTCCACAAGAGAGGAGCCTGACAACTGAAAGCAAAGTGAACCTTTCTGGTCTCCAGCCGGAGGTTTGTTCAACTAACCATTGTTCGTCACTATTATTTATAGTTTTCTATCATGTCCCACCCCCTCCAGAGCGGACCGACTTCCAATTGGTTATTTAACCTCTTCATGTTGAGTGACACCGTGTGCAGCCACTCCTGGGCAGATTCTGTCACCATGGTAACTTGAAGGCCGCAGTCTGGCTGCGCATTCCTTTAACTGATAACGGAGAGGTTGTTTTTACAAGAGGACCACATAATATCAAGCTGTTGACTTGGGCTCTAATTGTCTACATTAAAAGTGTTAACATACTATTATTTGGTGTCTAATCATTAACTATTATTAGTGTGTGAACCTGAAAGACTAATTGTTAAGTATAAAGTATATAAGTGTTGTTATTTAACTTTATTTCTGTTAATCCATGTGTGAGCAGTTTCACACACTGAACGGAGCCATGTGCTCACTCTGCTCTGCTCAGAGAACAAAGGACTCTTATGGTGAGAGTCAGTATCTTACCTGTGTCCTGCTTCATTTAAAACATTTGCTTAGCTTGTAGTTATCAACTGTGAACTTGTAAGATTATCATTGGCAAATCTGAGATTATATGTAAAACATAAAGTAATTAGTAAACACTTTAAAATGAATACAGACCTGTAAATATAGTTCAAACCCTGCAATTAAGACACACACACTTTGTATAAAAATGCATCATTTCACATCATCAGTGACATTTCTTGTGTAAAAAGATGTAAAATCCAACACGGCAAAGACTGGTTCATCCCAAAGATCCACTCCCCCGGCACAAACAGAGTGATATTGTGTTCTCACTGTACCTCGGTGCAATGATAATAAAGATTATTCTGATTCTGAAAATGAGGGAAAGATGACAAAACAACTGGAAGAAGAAAGAAAAGGCCGATGGTTTAATAGAATTCAACAACAAACAGGAGAAATGAGGAGATCTGAAAGAAACAGGAGGAGGAAACATCACATCACGTCTTAGATTTGGAACAGAACATTATTCATAACAGGGAAGCATCATAAATGTGACTACTGTGGAGAAGATGAGACCATAGAACATGAGTTATTGAACTGACAGAAATACAGACATGAAAGAAGTCAACTGATGAACAGTCTCACTGAAATCAAAGAAAGATTTGATACAGATGATTTATTGCACAATTCAAAAGATAATAATGCTCAGGTTTTAATACAATATCTGAAACAGACCTGTTTGTCTGAAAGAATAGTTATTTATCCATGGATCAATATTCATTAATTTGTTTGTTTGTTTGTTTACATTGTTTCAGTCCACCTCCTCACCAGTTTGTGGTGGTAATGCACCAAATACTATTTGGTGCATTACCATTGCACCAAATAGTATTTGCAAACAACTATTTGAAATAGTTGTTTGCAAACCACCAATGTCATGTAACAGGGTTGTTGTTCAAATAATTTGATAAGAATGCACCATCTTTATAATATTTTTCTTGTTTTGCAGAAAAGTTCATCTAGTAGTTATTAGAAATGTTTCTTTTAATCTTTGTGGAAACTGTTTCATATTTTCCATGTACAGTAATCCAGGTTCCTTTTGTTAGTGTAGTGACGTCGCCCCCTGGTGGTCGCTGCTGGTAAATATGTGGACATGATGACGTCACCAGCTCGGCCTCTTTGTTTTCCTTCGTGTTGAGAAGCTCCGTGATTTATTTCAATTACTAATGAAAAAAGACTTCTCGTGAGTCAAATACTTTATTCTGTGATTTAGTTCCAAGCTGCTGCTGCCAGAGGCTTGTAACACTGCAGCTTCTTGTCTGTGGAGAGGAAGTTAGTTCACTCTGTTAGCATCTGTAGCTGTTAGCATCTGTAGCTGTTAGCATGTGTAGCTGTTAGCATGTGTAGCTGTTAGCATCAGTGTGTAGCTGTTAACGTCTGTAGCTGTTAACATCTGTAGCTGTTAGCATCTGTAGCTGCTAACGTCTGTAGCTGTTAACGTCTGTAGCTGTTAACGTCTGTAGCTGTTAACATCTGTAGCTGTTAACACTGTAGCTGTTAACATCTGTAGCTGTTAACATCTGTAGCTGCTAACATCTGTAGCTGCTAACGTCTGTAGCTATTAACGTCTGTAGCTGTTAACATCTGTAGCTGTTAACATCTGTAGCTATTAACGTCTGTAGCTGTTAACATCTGTAGCTGTTAACATCTGTAGCTGTTAACATCTGTAGCTGTTAACATCTGTAGCTGTTAACGTCTGTAGCTGCTAACATCTGTAGCTGTTAACGTCTGTAGCTGTTAACGTCTGTAGCTGTTAACATCTGTAGCTGTTAACATCTGTAGCTGTTAACGTCTGTAGCTATTAACGTCTGTAGCTGTTAACATCTGTAGCTGCTAACATCTGTAGCTGCTAACGTCTGTAGCTATTAACGTCTGTAGCTGTTAACATCTGTAGCTGTTAACATCTGTAGCTATTAACGTCTGTAGCTGTTAACATCTGTAGCTGCTAACATCTGTAGCTGCTAACGTCAGTAGCTGCTAACGTCAGTAGCTGCTAACGTCTGTAGCTGTTAACATCTGTAGCTGTTAACATCTGTAGCTGCTAACATCTGTAGCTGCTAACTTCTGTAGCTGCTAACTTCTGTAGCTGTTAACATCTGTAGCTGCTAACATCTGTAGCTGCTAACGTCTGTAGCTATTAACGTCTGTAGCTGTTAACATCTGTAGCTGTTAACATCTGTAGCTGTTAACATCTGTAGCTGTTAACATCTGTAGCTATTAACGTCTGTAGCTGCTAACATCTGTAGCTATTAACGTCTGTAACTGTTAACGTCTGTAGCTGTTAACATCTGTAGCTGTTAACATCTGTAGCTATTAACGTCTGTAGCTGTTAACATCTGTAGCTGCTAACATCTGTCGCTGTTAACGTCTGTAGCTGTTAACGTCTGTAGCTATTAACGTCTGTAGCTGTTAGCATCTATAGCTATTAACGTCTGTAGCTGTTAACATCTGTAGCTGTTAACATCTGTAGCTGTTAACATCTGTAGCTGCTAACATCTGTAGCTGCTAACGTCTGTAGCTATTAACGTCTGTAGCTGTTAACATCTGTAGCTGCTAACATCTGTAGCTGCTAACGTCTGTAGCTGTTAACGTCTGTAGCTGTTAACATCTGTAGCTGTTAACATCTGTAGCTATTAACGTCTGTAGCTGTTAACATCTGTAGCTGTTAACATCTGTAGCTGTTAACGTCTGTAGCTGTTAACATCTGTAGCTGTTAACATCTGTAGCTGCTAACATCTGTAGCTGCTAACGTCTGTAGCTATTAACGTCTGTAGCTGTTAACATCTGTAGCTGCTAACATCTGTAGCTGCTAACGTCTGTAGCTATTAACGTCTGTAGCTGTTAACATCTGTAGCTGTTAACATCTGTAGCTATTAACGTCTGTAGCTGTTAACATCTGTAGCTGTTAGCATCTGTAGCTATTAACGTCTGTAGCTGTTAACATCTGTAGCTGTTAACATCTGTATCTGCTAACATCTGTAGCTGTTAGCGTCTGTAGCTGTTAACGTGTGTAGGTGTTAGCAGCTGTAGCTGTTAGAATGTGTAGCTGTTAGCATCTGTAGCTGTTAACGTGTGTAGCTGTTAGCATGTGTAACTGTTAGCATGTGTAGCTGTTAACGTGTGTAGCTGTTAGCATGTGTAACTGTTAGCATGTGTAGCTGTTAGCATGTGTAGCTGTTAGCATGTGTAGCTGTTAGCAGCTACGTCTCGTTGTCACGTGCTTGGATAATCTAGTCTCGTGACTGTGTGTGTGTTTTTCTGTGTAGGAGCAGGAGCTTCACGTCAGACCTCCACCAACCACATGTTTGTTCTCTAACAGGTATGGTTGTCATTTCTAGTAAAATTGTTCAATATTATACTTCGGTCCAGCAGCCTCCACTTCTAATAATTAAGCCGCGGTTTGGCTGTTCACGCGCTAACACTACAATCAGAATCAGAATAATCTTTATTATCATTGCACCAAGGTACAACGGGAATATGTACGCACAGTCATCCGAAAGAGAGACTAAAGGCTCCAGTACAGCTCTGCGTACGGTCGTACGCCGCTCTACGCCGTTCATACGCAGAGGCACAAGCGTAGCCCCGCAGGGCATGAACGCACCAAGCTCAAATTTTACGACTGCATACGCAAACGTGGTGTCGCACAATAAACTGCCTGGCACCGGATTGTTTTGTATGTGACACAAATGTATTAAATTCCTCTTCTTCATCCCTGATCTGGCCTTTTCTTTTGTTTTTCTGCCAAAAAGCAGTGATCTCTTCCTCCTCCGTTGACTCCATGACTGAAATGATGAGAAATGAATGAATTTGTCACGAATGAATTAAACTCAGGTCCAGCGTGGCTGCGGGAGGTTCTGGAGATTTCCTGGTGTGCTGGTCTGATGTGTGGGCTGCAGGACCAGCGCTCCCTGTTTTTATTTTATTTTTTAGAACTTTTTATTAACATATAAAAACAGAACACTGCTGTGGCAGAATCTGCCGGCTCTCGCCTTTTTTTTTTACCCGACCCGTCAATCAATTCAGAAGGAGTGTCAGCAAATGACCAATCAGCGACCTCAGTTTGTCCCGTATAGGTAAACGCTCTTCGCTGCAGTTGCTCAAATGACGTCAAGAATTTGGTGCGTAAACGCTGGAGCCTCATGCTGAGCCATAGGGGTGAACTGTCTGCGTTCAGTGCACGAGTACGGACACGCGTACGGTTGTACGCAGAGCTATACTTGAGCCTTTAAAGCCCCCACTATAGCTCTGCGTATGTCCGTACATAGCTGTATGCCGTACGTACGCAGAGGCACAAGCGTACAGGCTGCAGTATAGCTTTGCGTACGTCCGTACGCGAGTCCGTACGCGCGTACTGTATGCAGACAGCTCAGCCCCACACCCCATCATACACAAGCCGTTTTCGCACTACACAGCTCTCCCCGGCCCAGCCCGGCCCGACCCGGCTTCTAACCCGGGTTCGTCTTGTTGGCATTTGTATTTTCGGGCCAGCGTCACCCCGAGTTTTAGAACCCGACCGACGGAGGTTCTAAGCAGGCCGAGCTCCCGGGCCCAGTTTGACGTCATGTACTGCTCACCATTTGGTTCGTTGTTTGCAGCAGGGGCGGGACTGCTGCGTGTTGAGTCATCAACTCTTCTAACAACAACCTTAGCGCGAGCTGAATTTCATTACATTTAACTACAGAAACGCCTAAACAAATATTTGTTAGCTGAATATATATATTAGTGTTTCAGAGTTTAATTTTTGTTAATAACTGATTACAAATCAGCTTATTTTAGAACATAGAACGTAAATAACACGAAGCGCGCACCCATACAGAGCATTTCCATCTTTCAGCGCGAGCTGAATTTCATTAAAATATAATTAATATTCTCTAACTCTTGCGCGTAGCCAACATTTTACGAGGGGCGTTTCCTTTATAGGAAAAGTGGACTCCTAGAAAAAGCAACACGCCTCGGTGGTTCACTGGTAGCCCGTCAGGTTGCCACTCTAAACTTTATCTCGACTCGGGTTCGAACCCCACTTGGTTGAACTTATTTTACGTTTGTCTTTTATTGGAAAAAAAAAGGAGTTTGTGTTATGCCTGTGGTTAACACAAACTCCTTTTTTTGTTTGTTTAGAGTTTAGAGTGGCAACCTGACGGGCTACCAGTGAACCACCGAAGCGTGTTGCTTTTTCTAGGAGTCCACTTTTCCAATAAAGTAAACGCCCTTCATAAAATTTTGGCTACGCGCAAGAGTTAGAGAAAAAAAAAGGTGTTTGTGTTATGCCTGTGGTTAACATAAACTCCTTTTTTTATCCAATAAAAGACAAACGTAAAATAAGTTCAACCAAGTGGGGTTCGAACCCGAGTCGAGATAAAGTTTAGAGTAGCAACCTGACGGGCTACCAGTGAACCACCAAGGTGTGTTGCTTTTTCAGGAGTCTACTTTTCCTATAAAGGAAACGCCCCTCATACAATTTTGGCTACGCCCATGACTAATAATAATATCTGCACAATGCAAAATGAGCTGGGGCGGACCAGGCTGGGCTCAGGGGCAACCCGGGACGAGCTGGGCCGGGGAGGGCTGTGCAGTGTGAAAATGGCTACAGAGGGTTGAATGATATTAGTGAATAGCAAACAACCATCAGGTTGCTAACGATCCATCGTTAGGCTGATGGTCCTCCTTGATCATGGGAGCAGCTGGTTTTGGCTGTCAACAACAAACTGGTTGATCCACTGTGAGAGGGTGCTATTTATAAGACTGAGCTGAATACAGCATCTCAGAATGAGGAAGTCTTTCGGACGAAAGACGAAACGTTTCTACTTTTTTGTTTTGTTTTTTTGTCCAGAGGACCAGACTTAGCTTTTTTAGATTTTTCTACCTGGATTATTGAGCATGCATCAGGGTAATCTGCATAACATTGAAAAGAGATCCTGTGGTGAGTGATAATGTCACAGAGGGGGAGGTTGTAGAGGGTAAATAATGTGGGCCCAAGGACTGACCCCTGAGGAACACCACGGGTGACCATGTGGGTCTGAGATTTTGCTTCCCCAATGGAAACATACTCTGATCTGTCAGAGGTAAGAGCGGAACCATTCCAGAGTTGTCTCAGTCAGTGGTGCAGTGTGTTGTAGGC
>JBBPBX010066669.1:0-19608 GCA_038048925.1 Garcialebias charrua
TGTGGTTGACTTTAAGAGCGGCTTGAAGACCTTTCTTTTCAACCGAGCATACTCTGCCTCCTCATGATTCTACTTTTGATCTTAGTTGATACTGTTATTGATTTTACTTGTTTTATTACTGTTTTACTGACATTTAATTTCTGTTGCACCTTGTAGCACTTTGAGATTTTCATTAATGAAAAGTGCGTTATAAATTGAATTCATTATTATTATTATAAGGTCACAGTGTGCACGTGAAAACACATGAAGGTCACAGTGTGCACGTGAAAACACATGAAGGTCACAGTGTGCACGTGAAAACACATGAAGGTCACAGTGTGCACGTGAAAACACATGAAGGTCACAGTGTGCACGTGAAAACACATGAAGGTCACAGTGTGCACGTGAAAACACATGAAGGTCACAGTGTGCACGTGAAAACACATGAAGGTCACAGTGTGCACGTGAAAACACATGAAGGTCACAGTGTGCACGTGAAAACACATGAAGGTCACAGTGTGCACGTGAAAACACATGAAGGTCACAGTGTGCACGTGAAAACACATGAAGGTCACAGTGTGCACGTGAAAACACATGAAGGTCACAGTGTGCACGTGAAAACACATGAAGGTCACAGTGTGCACGTGAAAACACATGAAGGTCACAGTGTGCACGTGAAAACACATGAAGGTCACAGTGTGCACGTGAAAACACATGAAGGTCACAGTGTGCACGTGAAAACACATGAAGGTCACAGTGTGCACGTGAAAACACATGAAGGTCACAGTGTGCACGTGAAAACACATGAAGGTCACAGTGTGCACGTGAAAACACATGAAGGTCACAGTGTGCACGTGAAAACACATGAAGGTCACAGTGTGCACGTGAAAACACATGAAGGTCACAGTGTGCACGTGAAAACACATGAAGGTCACAGTGTGCACGTGAAAACACATGAAGGTCACAGTGTGCACGTGAAACCACATGAAGGTCACAGTGTGCACGTGAAAACACATGAAGGTCACAGTGTGCACGTGAAAACACATGAAGGTCACAGTGTGCACGTGAAAACACATGAAGGTCACAGTGTGCACGTGAAAACACATGAAGGTCACAGTGTGCACGTGAAACCACATGAAGGTCACAGTGTGCACGTGAAACCACATGAAGGTCACAGTGTGCACGTGAAAACACATGAAGGTCACAGTGTGCACGTGAAAACACATGAAGGTCACAGTGTGCACGTGAAAACACATGAAGGTCACAGTGTGCACGTGAAACCACATGAAGGTCACAGTGTGCACGTGAAACCACATGAAGGTCACCTTCAGCCCCTCTTTGAGTTGTCAGTGCAGTAACTGGAGAAATGGTCCATCGTTCCTGAGTTTCTCATGGACTCTCATAGCTGCCTTCAGTCATCGTCAGATGTCTTGTTGTCATGGTCTGCAGTTCTGGTTTGAACCCACACGCAGGAAAACAGGAGAACTTCTTGTTGAAAAAATAATGAGTTATTCAACAAAACCAAAAAATGCTGACGGGGCAGCAATGAACTCAAAAGATGGCAGGAAAGGTGGAGCAGACACAGAGCTTAACACCGTGGAAGCATAAAGCCCAGACACCACAGGAGTGAAAACACACAGAGTCTAAACACTAATGAGACAGAGGAACTCCTGGGGTTATTAGAACAAGGATCAGCTGTAGATGATGACACGGAAAACAGAAACAGAACCGTGTCACTTGTAGCCATTTTGCTCAGCTGACTCCCACTCAGCTGTTCCTCTGGACTCAGCTGACTCCCACTCAGAGGCTGCTCTGGACTCATCTGACACCCACTCACCTGTTCCTCTGGACTCAGCTGACTCCCACTCACCTGTTCCTCTGGACTCAGCTGACTCCCACTCAGCTGTTCCTCTGGACTCAGCTGACTCCCACTCAGATGCTGCTCTGGACTCATCTGACTCCCACGCAGCTGTTCCTCTGGACTCATCTGACTCCCACTCACCTGTTCCTCTGGACTCAGCTGACTCCCACTCAGATGCTCCTCTGGACTCATCTGACTCCCACGCAGCTGTTCCTCTGGACTCAGCTGACTCCCACTCACCTGTTCCTCTGGACTCATCTGACTCCCACTCACCTGTTCCTCTGGACTCAGCTGACTCCCACTCACCTGTTCCTCTGGACTCAGCTGACTCCCACTCAGATGCTCCTCTGGACTCAGCTGACTCCCACTCAGCTGTTCCTCTGGACTCATCTGACTCCCACTCAGCTGTTCGTCTGGACTCATCTGACTCCCACTCAGCTGACTCCCACTCAGCTGACTCCAACTCAGCTGTTCCTCTGGACGCAACTGACTCCCACTCAGCTGTTTTTCTGGACCCATCTGACTCCCACTCAGCTGTTCCTCTGGACTCGTCTGACTCCCACTCAGCTGACTCCCACTCAGCTGTTCCTCTGGACTCATCTGACTCCCACTCAGCTGACTCCCACTCAGCTGTTCCTCTGGACTCAGCTGACTCCCACTCAGATGCTCCTCTGGACTCAGCTGACTCCCACTCAGCTGTTCCTCTGGACTCAGCTGACTCCCACTCAGCTGTTCCTCTGGACTCATCTGACTCCCACTCAGCTGTTCCTCTGGACTCAGCTGGCTCCCACTCAACTGTTCCTCTGGACTCATCTGACTCTCACTCAACTGTTCCTCTGGACTCATCTGACTCCCACTCAGCTGACTCCAACTCAGCTGTTCCTCTGGACACAGCTGACTCCCACTCAGCTATTCCTCTGGACCCATCTGACTCCCACTCAACTGACTCCCACTCAGCTGTTCCTCTGGACCCATCTGACTCCCACTCAGCTGTTCCTCTGGACTCATCTGACTCCCACTCAGCTGACTCCCACTCAGCTGACTCCCACTCAGCTGTTCCTCTGGACGCAGCCGACTCCCACTCAGCTGTTCCTCTGGACTCATCTGACTCCCACTCAGCTGCTCCTCTGGACTCAGCCGACTCCCACTCAGCTGTTCCTCCGGACTCATCTGGCTCCCACTCAGCTTATCCCCTGGACTCATCTAACTCACAGTCAGCTCTTCCTCCGGACTCAGCCGAATCCCACTCAGTTGTTACTCTGGAGTCATCTAACTCCCAGTCAGCTGTTCCTCTGGACTCATCTGACTCCCACTCAGCTGTTCCTCTGGACTCATCTTACTCAAACTCAGATGTTCCTCTGGACTCAGCTGAAAGCCACTCAAGTGTTCCTCTGGACCCATCTGACTCCCACTCAGCTGTTCCTCTGGACTCATCTGACTCCCACTCAGCTGTTCCTCTGGACTCAGCTGACTCCCACTCAGCTGTTCCTCTGGACTCATCTGGCTCCCACTCAGCTGTTCCTCTGGACTCATCTGACTCCCACTCAGCTGTTCCTCTGGACTCATCTGACTCCCACTCATCTGTTCCTCTGGACTCATCTGACTCCCACTCAGCTGACTCCCACTCAGCTGACTCCAACTCAGCTGTTCTTCTGGACGCAACTGACTCCCACTCAGCTGTTCCTTTGGACCCATCTGACTCCCACTCAGCTGACTCCCACTCAGCTGTTCCTCTGGACTCATCTGACTCCCACTCAGCTGACTCCCACTCAGCTGTTCCTCTGGACTCATCTGACTCCCACTCAGCTGACTCCCACTCACCTGTTCCTCTGGACTCAGCTGACTCCCACTCAGCTGTTCTTCTGGACTCATCTGACTCCCAATCAGCTGACTCCCACTCACCTGTTCCTCTGGACTCGGCTGACTCCCACTCACCTTTTCCTCTGGACTCAGCTGACTCCCACTCAGCTGTTCCTCTGGACTCATCTGACTCCCACTCAGCTGTTCCTCTGGACTCATCTGACTCTCACTCAGCTGTTCCTCTGGACTCATCTGACTCCCACTCAGCTGACTCCAACTCAGCTGTTCCTCTGGACGCAGCTGACTCCCACTCAGCTGTTCTTCTGGACTCATCTGACTCTCACTCAGCTGACTCCCACTCAGCTGACTCCAACTCAGCTGTTCCTCTGGACTCAGCTGGCTCCCACTCAGCTGTTCCTCTGGACTCAGCTGACTCCAACTCAGCTGTTCCTCTGGACTCAGCTGGCTCCCACTCAGCTGTTCCTCTGGACTCAGCTGGCTCCCACTCAACTGTTCCTCTGGACTCATCTGACTCTCACTCAGCTGTTCCTCTGGACTCATCTGACTCCCACTCAGCTGACTCCCAATCAGCTGGCTCCCACTCAACTGTTCCTCTGGACTCATCTGACTCTCACTCACCTGTTCCTCTGGACTCAGCTGACTCCCACTCAGCTGTTCTTCTGGACTCATCTGACTCCCACTCAGCTGACTCCCACTCACCTGTTCCTCTGGACTCAGCTGGCTCCCACTCAACTGTTCCTCTGGACTCATCTGACTCTCACTCAGCTGACTCCAACTCAGCTGTTCCTCTGGACTCAGCTGGCTCCCACTCAGCTGTTCCTCTGGACTCAGCTGGCTCCCACTCAGCTGACTCCCACTCAGCTGACTCACCTGTTCCTCTGGACTCAGCTGACTCCAACTCAGCTGTTCCTCTGGAAGCAGCTGACTCCCACTCAGCTGTTCTTCTGGACTCATCTGACTCCCACTCACCTGTTCCTCTGGACTCAGCTGACTCCCACTCAGATGCTCCTCTGGACTCATCTGGCTCCCACTCAGCTGTTCCTCTGGACTCATCTGACTCTCACTCAGCTGTTCCTCTGGACTCATCTGACTCCCACTCAGCTGACTCCAACTCAGCTATTCCTCTGGACCCATCTGACTCCCACTCAACTCACTCCCACTCAGCTGTTCCTCTGGACCCATCTGACTCCCACTCAGCTTTTCCTCTGGACTCATCTGACTCCCACTCATCTGACTCCCACTAAGCTGTTCCTCTGGACCCATCTGACTCCCACTCAACTGTTCCTCTGGACTCATCTGACTCCCACTCATCTGTTCCTCTGGACTCATCTGACTCCCACTCAGCTGACTCCCACTCAGCTGTTCCTCTGGACTCAGCTGACTCCCACTCAGCTGACTCCCACTCAGCTGTTCCTCTGGACTCATATCTCAACTCATCCTTCTTTGTGAGACGGCTGAGAGCAGAAAATAGTCTGATTTTTATAAATCACCATGCATGGCCCTCAAACCAACCGCTGTGTGTTGGTTAGAAGAATCCAAACAGTTTGCTGCTCTGGGTGTTTGTCTGTCTTGGATTGTTCAGAGACCTGCAGGTGATTTGATACATGAGGAGAAACATCTGAGCGTTCAGAGAAGCTCTGAGGACAGAAGGTTAAAGGTGCCTACAGACTGAGCTCTCAGATGAGTTTTAAGTTTCACATGGATCACAACAAATTACCGTGACTTCATGTTTAATGGATGTAAACTGAAGAACGATGGAAGCTGTTACAGGACTCATGGAGGAAACTCAGAATCATTAAAGTGCTCAGAACATCAACAAACCTGACAGCTCAGGAAAATTTAATTTACTTGAATGACAAGGAATTCTTCTTCTTTTGACTTTTCCATGTTCAGAGCTCTCCACTCTCCTCCTCCATCTCATTCTGTCCTCACTCTGTCCTCTCTGTCCTCTGTCCTCACTACCTCCATGTCCTCTCTAACTGCAGCCATATAACCCATACCATTTTATTTATAGAGCACTTTAAACAGCAACAAGGCCAACCAAAGTGCTGTACAAACAAACAAACAACAAATAAAATGAATTACAAAAAACTGAAAGTTATGCACCATAACTCATGTTCCCTGAAGGAAGGGAACGAGGTGCAACATACTTGCTATGGGAATTGCGCCCCCGCGCGATTACCTGAAGGAATATACTCACGCCTTTACGGCTAGGGCGTCACCGCCGCGCCAGAGGCCCCGCCCTCTGGGTACTTAAGCGGCTGACGCCCATCCATCTTTCTCCAAAATTGCACTTCACCGAGCTTTCAGCATTGAAAAGGGCCAGATATGTTGCACCTCGTTCCCTTCCTTCAGGGAACATGAGTTATGGTGCATAACTTTCAGTTCCCTTTCAGTCTGGTCTCTCGGTGCAACATACTTGCTATGGGAACGTAATCCATTCACGCCCTTGAAATGCTCAGTAAAATGCATGCTAGAGTGAACGTCTGCCCTTGACCAGCAGGCATCTCAAGGCTACTTTCTACTGTGTGTTAGAAAGGACAGCCTGAGTGACGTCACACGCAGTAACATCCAAACTGTAATGCTTTGCAAAAGTGTTTAATGAGCTCCAGTTCGCAGCAGCGCAGATGTCTGCAACTGGTACACCCTTGAATAATGACCAGGAAGTGGCCAAGCCCCGAGTGGAGTGAGCATGCACTCCAGAGGGCACCTGTTGACCTTTGCTACTGTACGCCCTTTTAATGGCCTCAGTCACCCAATGTGAGAGGCGTTGTTTTGATAGGGCCCTCCCGGTAGCAGGTGCTGCAAAGCAGATGAACAGTTGATTTGTTTTCCTCCATTCGGCTGTTCTCTGCATGTAAGTGCGTAAAGCCCTCACGGGGCAGAGAGCCTTCAACCTTTCCTGTTCCTGAGTAAGGACAGGAGCAGGTGGGAAGGAGGAGAGATCAAAGTCTAGACTCCTATGGTTCAAAGTAAAGACCTTGGGAGTGTATGCGGGATTAGACCTTAGTGTGACCTTTGACCCGTCAGGGGCGAATCTGGTACACATTGGATGTACAGACAATGCATGGAGATAACCCACGCGTTTCGCCGAGCAAAGTGCCAGGAGTAGAGCAGTTTTATAAGATAATAAATCTATCTTAACCTCACTCAGTGGCTCGAATGGGGGGTCACAGAGAGCCCCCAGCACCAGGCCAAGATCCCAACCAGGGGTCAGGGTCCTGCTGGGTGGTTTAGTCCGAAGCACACCCTTCATAAATCTTATTATGATTGGATGTGCTCCAGGTGTCCTGTGTCCCCAGCCTTCGTGACAGGCTGAAATAGCTGATAGGAAAACTTTAATTGTTGAATAAGAACAACCTTTTTCCAGTAAGTCCTGAAGGAAAGTCAGGAGATGAGCCAAGTCGCATGCATAAGAAATAATATTTCTTTCTGAGCACCAGGCTTCAAAAATACGTCACTTCTGTGCGTATAGAAACTGTGTTTACATAGCACGAGCATTTTGTATGGTTATTACCACATTTTCCGGCAGGCCTGACGCTATCAACTTGTTCTTTTCAGCCAACAAGCTGAGACTTTTGACAGTTCCTGGCCTAAGTGGCTGGACTGCCCCTTCTGGTGACACAGAGGCTGTGAACCCCTGGGGGTCAACCAGGTTGGGAAGAAGGCTTCCTTGCCGATGTGCCCCCAGGCTGCTCTGTTCAGGGGTAATTGAGGGCAGATGTAACCTGTCATCCTTATTAGACAGGATTGGAGCAGAAAGTCTATTTTCCCCCTCCAAGTTTGGGGTCATGGGACTGGGAATCTCCTGACTCCAATCCATTTTCTGGAGTGGTCCAGTTTATTGGTCCTTGGCTTTAATGGAGTATCGGCACCAGGTAAACCGACCGGGGTCTATGTTTCACCCGTTGGGAGAATTTTGTTTGAAAGCAGAGCTGGATCAGCACAGAGAGGAAGGTCACGTGCTGTCTGATTACTGCTTGGACATTGTGTATCCCTCATTAATAACAAAGGGGCAGTTGCAACGTGAGAACGTGGGGGTGTTCCTTTTGGTTTGGCAGACTTCAGATTATTTGGTGATAAAGAGCCAAGTCCCCTTCGAAAAACAGGAAGAGAGATCTGATTCAACTCTGATTTGTTTTCATCCATAGCAGTCTGAACACAATTGCTGCTGTGAAGGTGTGAAGCTTGTGGCTGCCTGAGAGCATCTGATGTAGCCCCCCCGTCGTTAGATTCTGTCAGCATGCCTCCCTGAGGTACAGACATGTCACGTGTTTGTCTGGTTAGTGTATTGGCTGCCCCATCGTTCACAATAGAGCGAGGGCTTGAGCACGTGACCCTCCTCACCTGTCTCCGTGAGGGGTGTGGGGGGTGCTTGCAGAGGCCTCTGTATCTGCTTACTGCAGATGAATCAGAGGCACCCTGCTGGGGTTTATTTATTAGGCTAATACCCCGTGGGCCGTGAGGGAGGGGGGAAAATGGTCCCCTCCCTTTATGACGGCTGGTAGGCCAGAGGGACCTGTTCTGCTGAAGTTATTTGTGTGTCGTTGTTTTTTAGTTTTTTTTTTTAGAGTCAATAAAACAGAGAGGAGCTATTTCCTGAGCTTTATTTGTGCTTATGTGCAATGACGTACATGATTCTATGTCACTCACAGCAGAGAGAGCATGATTTGTGCATGCGGTAGATATACCAGCTTTTTGTACCGTGTTACACTAAAGTCTGGACATGAAGGGATCATTCCCAGTACCACGTGGGCGGGTGATCGTGTAATGTGGGAACGTGGACCTGGTTCATCAGGCACATTTTTGTCTGGTGTCCCGGTTCGCCGAGGAAGCCCTGTGTTTGGCAGCCTGGCGGGGAACAAACCTGTTTTTGCTCCATGCGTGCTCTGTGCAAGGTTGGCCCGGCGGAGGTCTCTGCCGGGGCTCTTCCTCGTATGCTGGCCTTTTCTGCGGTGGGGCACGCGTTGCCGAGTGGTGTCGAGACTGCGTAGGTCTGCTTCCAGCAGACTCCCTTGGGGGGCGAAGCTTCTCCGGGGAATGCCCACTCGGAGAGCTTCCGCCTGTCTGCGTCTTTGGTCCAGCTTGGTCTGAATTTGCTCCAAAGCTTTACCAAATAATCCCGTCGGCTCTATCGAGTGGTGGAGAAAAGGCACCTTTTGTCCCTCAGGGAGATCCGTTAAAGTCATCCAGAGGTGGCGGATCGCGACGACCACTTCCGCCATGCCCCTGCCTTGTGCAACAGCAGCTTCCCCATCATACGGGGCACAAAGTCTGTTGCTCTGCGGGCTTCGTCCAGCAAGTCGGCGGCCGCCTGCTTGTCCGTTGTTACCTGGAGCTGTTGTAGTTTTTCGGCCAGGTAAGCCTGCATTAACGCGGACGCGTTCATGGCTCGCGCCGCGAGTCCCTGAGCCCTGTAGCACTTCTCGAGTAGAGACGCTGAAGCTCGACAAGCCTTGCTGGGAAGAGTTGGTTTTGTTCCTGATGACTTAGGAGCCAGGTGAGACGCTAGTGTGTCCTCAATCTGAGGCACGTTAGCTATTCCCACCTCATCCATCCCATCTACGTCGAGGAACTGTGAGAGGGGAAGGAGCATGGGGGCTTTTGGTTGAGTCCAGGTGCGAGTTAGTTCTGTGAGGAAGTCCGGGAACACACGGGCATCCTTTGCCTCGTGGCGGCCTGCTGCTTCGAGTAAAAATAGTTTCCTGCTAGCCTCGTGACCCGTTGGCGAGGCGGAGGCTCGGGCCATGGGATGTGCAGCACGTCCGCTGCTCTGTGGCAAAAGTCAAACAGAGCAAGGATGGAAAAGTCGGTTTCTGGGAGCACAGGTACCGGGGTCTGGGAGAGGTCTTCTCCCTGTTCCTCCAGTTCGACATCTACGTCCTCCGTTGAAAATTCGCCCGAGGCTGAAATCGAGATCTTGTCCTCGTTCATCATGTCTCGGGTGTCGAACTCGGCTGTTAGGTCCACCATAGGAGCCAGCACGTCAGGGCTGTCACCCCATTCAATTCGTGTGCTGTCATGTAGAGCCATGTTCTCGAGCTCAGGCGTAGGAGTGAGGAGCTCTGTGGTGTCCGCTTCCGCTGGTGTCGCTGAATTGACCATGGCTTTGGCGACAAGGTCAACCCGATGCCGCAGCACCGCATCCAGCATGAGGCTGCAGTGTGGGCAAAAGTCGGGCGCATCCAGTGCTGTTTTTGCATGAAGCATTCCCAGGCAGACTGGACAGGCCTCGTGGGTGTCCGTTGCTGCGAGGGAGAAACCGCATCCACTGGGACAGGCGCGCGAAGTTGGGCTCGCCGTCCCGCTGGTTTTCCTTGGAAGTCTCGCCTTTCGCTTTCCTTTCTCCGGAGGCATGTCCGAGATAAGGCGAGCGAGTCCTTCCAGAATCTTTTTTCTTTTTCCTTGAATTGTCTCCTCCGTTGCGTCGCTTTCGCTGGCTAGCTCGCTAGGAGTTAGCGAAATAGCTTTTTTCTTGTGGCGTAGTTAGCGCCGTCGAGCAAAGCAATCTGTAGAGAGAGGAGAAGAAAATACTTCGGGGTTAAGAGAAATGTGCCGGACTAGCTTTCGCTAGTCCAGCAATACGCAGGAATAATTCTCTGTGCGCTCTGTGCAGGGAGCAAGCTTACCTCAAGTTGAGCGATGAAGCAACAGAGGAGTCCCATGGGCGTCAGCTGCTTAAGTACCCAGAGGGCGGGGCCTCTGGTGCGGCGGTGACGCCCTAGCCGTAAAGGCGTGAGTATATTCCTTCAGGTAATCGCGTGGGGGCGCAATTCCCATAGCAAGGATGTTGCACCGAGAGACCAGACTGAAAGGGAACAGAATATAGACATAAAATCTTTGCAGATAATAAATATAACGACCAAACACAAATCATCTGGTGTTGAAAGCAACAGAATAGTAATGAGTCTTGAAACAGGATTTGAAAACCGAGAGGGAGGGGCCTGTTTGATGAGCAGAGGTAACTCATTCCAGAGTCTTGGTCCTGCTACAGAGAAGGTCCTGTCACCTCTGTGTTTAAGACGAGTTCCTGGAACTGTGAGAAGTAACTGGTCCGCTGACCTCAGAGCACGTGGTGGGACATACAGCTGTAGCAAATCAGAGAGATGGGGGGGGGACTGTTCAGTGATTTGTAGACATACATGAGAATTTTGAACTGGATTTGAAGATGAACCAGTGCAGGGAGGCCAAGACTGGTGTAATGTGCTCTCTTTTGCCTGTACTGGTTAAAAATCGGGCTGCTGCGTTCTGAACCAGTTGTAATCGTGCAATGGTGTCTGACTGATACCAAACAGGAGTGAATTGCAGTAATCAAGCCTAGATATAATAAATGTGTGTATTACTGTCTCCAGGTTATTTTTTGATAATATGGGCTTCAGCTTAGACAGTCGCCTCAGCTGAAAAAAAACAGGATTTAACAATCATGTTTACATGACTGTTGAGTTTCATGGAAGGATCCATTATCACTCCCAGATTTGTGACTTTTTGTTTTTCAGACAGGGCTAGAGCAGAAAGTTATATTATATTATTACTTTGTCTTTTTCCTGGCAGCTGCATTTCTAACATCCTTCTGCCAATATACCCACTGTCCCTCCTCTGGACATGTCCAAACCATCTCAGTGTGTCCTCCCTAACTTTATCTCCCAGTTGTTCAACATGTGCTGTACCTCTGATGATCTCATTCCTGATCTTATCCATCCTTGTCACTCCTAAGGAGAACCTCAGCATCTTCATTTCTGCTACTTCAAAGTCAAAGTCAAAGTCAACTTTATTGTCAGAACTGCAATATGTACAGGACATACACAGGATTGAAATTGTGTTTCTCTCAGTCCCTCGGTGCAACAGTAACCATCTAAACACTAAAACACTAAAACATTTAATAAACATAAGCATAAAATAGTAAAAGTGTAACACTGTCCTGAGTTTTTGCATAGTAGTATAAAAGTATGAAAATTTACACCAACACTAAAACACTAAACATTTAATGAACATAAGCATAAAATGAAATAATAAAAGTGTAATACTGTCCTGAGTTTTTGCATAGTAGTATAAAAAGTATAAAAGTATATCTATAAAATAAACTGAAGGTTCTAGCATTGACATTTGCAAAGAGTGGCACAGCAGCATATGAGTTAATGTACACAGTATATGTATGAGGTAGTTGATGTTGGTATATAGGCAAAGTGGCATATGCAGTGAGGCACATAAGGCACATTTGGCATCCTTAGATAAGGCTAGTCAGAGAATACTGTATATGTATCAGCAGTAGTGTAGATAAAAGTAGTGTAAATGTAAACAGTAGTAATAACATGTAAAACAGTAGTAATAAATGTAAACAGTAGTAAATGGTAAATGGAGCTTATTTATATAGCGCTTTCCAGCCCCCTGTGAGGAGCCCCAAAGCGCTTTACAATACCAACCATCCACCATTCATTCAGACATTCATACACCGGTAGTGGTAGCCTGCCTTGCAAGGCGCCATCCAGACCTACCGGGAGCAACTCGGGGTTAAGTGTCTTGCCCAGGGACACAACGACACATGGTGGGTGGATGCGGGATTCGAACCTCCAACCTTCCGATCAGGGGTCGACTGCCATTACCACTACACCACAGCCGCCCTAGTATGACTATAGGCAGTAATGTAATACAAACATTAGTGCAAATATGAGAAGTAGTGCAAACTGAATGAGCACATGACCGAGAGTTTAGTGAATAACCCGTTTGATGACACAGAGTCCAGTGTTAAAATCTTTGTGTTGTGTGGTAATGTGTGAGAAAGTTTTTTGTGTTAAGGCAGTTCAAATGGGAGGGGAGGCAGAGCAGGCAGAGTGTTTAGCATCCTGACTGCCTGATGAACAGAGCTGTCTCTCAGTCTGCTGGTTCGAGCCTGGAGACTCCTCAGTCTGACTTCCAGTTCTGTCTCCTGTCTTTTTGTCCATGTCTCTGTCTTTTTGTCCATGTCTCCTGTCTTTTTGTCCATGTCTCTGTCTTTTTGTCCATGTCTCTGTCTTTTTGTCCATGTCTCTGTCTTTTTGTCCATGTCTCTGTCTTTTTGTCCATGTCTCTGTCTTTTTGTCCATGTCTCTGTCTTTTTGTCCATGTCTCTGTCTTTTTGTCCATGTCTCTGTCTTTTTGTCCATGTCTCTGTCTTTTTGTCCATGTCTCTGTCTTTTTGTCCATGTCTCTGTCTTTTTGTCCATGTCTCTGTCTTTTTGTCCATGTCTCTGTCTTTTTGTCCATGTCTCTGTCTTTTTGTCCATGTCTCTGTCTTTTTGTCCATGTCTCTGTCTTTTTGTCCATGTCTCTGTCTTTTGTCCATGTCTCTGTCTTTTTGTCCATGTCTCTGTCTTTTTGTCCATGTCTCTGTCTTTTTGTCCATGTCTCTGTCTTTTTGTCCATGTCTCTGTCTTTTTGTCCATGTCTCTGTCTTTTTGTCCATGTCTCTGTCTTTTTGTCCATGTCTCTGTCTTTTTGTCCATGTCTCTGTCTTTTTGTCCATGTCTCTGTCTTTTTGTCCATGTCTCTGTCTTTTGTCCATGTCTCTGTCTTTTTGTCCATGTCTCTGTCTTTTTGTCCATGTCTCTGTCTTTTTGTCCATGTCTCTGTCTTTTTGTCCATGTCTCTGTCTTTTGTCCATGTCTCCTGTCTTTTTGTCCATGTCTCTGTCTTTTTGTCCATGTCTCCTGTCTTTTTGTCCATGTCTCTGTCTTTTGTCCATGTCTCCTGTCTTTTTGTCCATGTCTCTGTCTTTTGTCCATGTCTCCTGTCTTTTTGTCCATGTCTCTGTCTTTTGTCCATGTCTCTGTCTTTTTGTCCATGTCTCTGTCTTTTTGTCCATGTCTCTGTCTTTTGTCCATGTCTCTGTCTTTTTGTCCATGTCTCTGTCTTTTTGTCCATGTCTCTGTCTTTTTGTCCATGTCTCTGTCTTTTTGTCCATGTCTCTGTCTTTTTGTCCATGTCTCTGTCTTTTGTCCATGTCTCTGTCTTTTTGTCCATGTCTCTGTCTTTTTGTCCATGTCTCTGTCTTTTTGTCCATGTCTCTGTCTTTTTGTCCATGTCTCTGTCTTTTTGTCCATGTCTCTGTCTTTTGTCCATGTCTCTGTCTTTTTGTCCATGTCTCTGTCTTTTTGTCCATGTCTCTGTCTTTTTGTCCATGTCTCTGTCTTTTGTCCATGTCTCTGTCTTTTTGTCCATGTCTCTGTCTCCAGACCATACAACATAGCTGGTCTCACCACTGTCTTGTAAATATCCTGATGCTGTTATATAATTGAAAAATCTAAGAAAGTTCAGTCAGGTCCTCTGATTCTTCTTTGCTGAAACATTTCATATTTTATCCAAAGGACTTCCTCTGTCTGACTGAGGAAGTCTTTCAGACAAAAGACGAAACATTTCTACAGTTTTTTTTTGTTTTGTTTTGTTTTTTGAATGTCCAGAGGACCAGACTTAACTTTTTTAGATGTTTCTACCTGGATTATTGAGCAGCATCAGGGTATCAGACCTTCTACTTCTACCTTCAGACACATCACCCTATCTGACACTCTCTTCACCTCTACTACATTCTTTGCCAACTCCTCCTTCAGGACCACCCCTACTCCATTTCTCTTTCTATCCACACCATGGTAAAACAGTTTGAACCCTGCTCCAATACTGCGAGCCTTGCTGCCCTTCCACTTGGTCTCTTGGACACATAAAACATCTACCTTTCTTCTCTGCATCATGTCAGCCAGCTCTCTACCTTTGCCTGTCATTGTCCCCACATTTAGAGTTGCAACCCTCAGTCCTACATTCTTCACTTTCCTCCTCTCCCTCTGTCTCCTGACACGCTTCCCTCCTCGGGGTCTTCGACTTTATTGATATTATTTAAAACTACTGAACGTTACTTCTAAAAATGCTTGAACTATCCCTCTAAGTGTTATATTGATCAGTGTGTCACATTCTGATGGATTCCTTGTTGGCGGGTCCACAAACATGGCTTTTAGCATCAGTCATGCTAAAATAAAAGTGCATGAAAAGGTTCTGTCCAAGAATGTCTTTGGTCACAGGTCATCTTCAAGAATCCACCACAACACTTTCATGAAGAAATCCCCAAAGATATCTCCATGGTTCTTTCACCTTGGTCCGTCTGGGACAGTCCAGATCGACCAGCCCTCTGTGACATCAGAGCAAGCACAAACAAGAAAAGAGATAACACTGAAAGCAGAGAGGAATGTTTTCTTATCGACGCAGACGTGGTCTGGAGGGCCGGATTCGAGGGTGTTATCAGTGGAGTGAGACCAGCTGCTGATGATTGGCAGGGGTCAGCCGTTGTATATCGTCAGAGACCTCGACCAGAAGCATGGAGGACCTGGCAAACAAAGACCACTTAGATGGCGTTCCAAAGCCCTGTGTTTATACACGGGGCTTTTAGTGCTCAACAGCCTAATGAATGTCTGACAGGCTGAAGCTGCGACAAAACATCTGGGTTATTTTAAACTTCACTGTAGGGGGAGGATGCATGAGCTCATAAAAAAGCCAGAGGTAATCCTGAACTGAAACGATGACGCCACGTGTTCTCTTTGTAGCTGCATGTGTCCTGCAAGACATTGAATTTTGATTGACACGTCCCCTGAGTGGTCATACAGTTAGAAACGTTACAGAAGAGAGACGTGCAGAAGCCTGACCAGCACTGTGTGGCTCCTACATGCAGTCTCATGCGTTGTCCATGTCTGGACGTGGATAGAGAAGAGTTCCTGTCCAGATAACTGCTGCATGCCTAAATAAATAAACTCTCCCTAACTCGTGAGAAAACCTGCTCTGATTGATGAAACTGCCCTTTGGACACAAATCCAAACGTTGTGTTTGGTGCAGGAACAAAACTCCAAAAGAATACTATACCCACAGCGAAGCACGGTGGTGGCAGTATCGTGCTGTTGGGTTGGAGTTGAAACTGGGGTTTTTGTCAAACAGGATGAAATGATGAACAGTTGTGCATATTTTGGCCTGAAATCTTAAAAGTGTTTGAAGGACATCTTCAAAAGAATGTCATCTAACAAAACAGTGATGACCCCCAAGCATGCATTTAACTTCAGGTCAGTTCAGTTCGGTTTATCATGAATCTCCAAGTCACAGCAGAATCATCTCAGGGCGCTGAACAGAAACATTCATAAATAAAATAATAATTTAACAGAAACATTCATATATAAAATAATAATTTAACAGAAAAATTCATATATAAAATAATAATTTAACAGAAACATTCATATATAAAATAATAATTTAACAGAAACATTCATATATAAAATAATAATTTAACAGAAACATTCATATATAAAATAATAATTTAACAGAAACATTCATATATAAAATAATAATTTAACAGAAACATTCATATATAAAATAATAATTTAACAGAAACATTCATATATAAAATAATAATTTAACAGAAACATTCATATATAAAATAATAATTTAACAGAAACATTCATATATAAAATAATAATTAACAGAAACATTCATATATAAAATAATAATTGAACAGAAACATTCATATACACTGTAATAATTCTCATGTCTGTTAAACTTGCAAATGAAAGTTCACCTGCTGCCTTAAGAATGCATGTTAACTCAACTAGCATTTTATTTTTATTTCAACTCAGAAATTAAAGTCTTAAAAGTTGATAGTACTATATTGTTGTAGTCGTCTTAACATAGGGTTTTAAGTTGTTAAAGTTGATTTAACTTTTTAACCTTAGCTGTCTTAACTTGTTACTTTAAGTTAAATAAAACAATCTTTACACATCATCAGAAGAAGAAAATTGTTAATCGCTTGTTGTTTCAACTTAATACTCCAAGTTAAAACAATAAAATATTCATCATCCTCAATATAATGCACTTTCCTTAGTTAGTTGAACAAACATATATTTGTTCATTATTGTAACTCACTATTTTGAGTTTAAATAACTTAATATGCAATATAAAACTTTCCATCTCAAGTTTAGATAATTTAAATCCTAAATTTGTTTCAACTAATGTGATTATGACAGAACACACCAAATGCTAGCATTTATCAAAATTGCATTTATTACTTAAAACAGTTTTATAAACATTAACAACATACATCAACTTTCACATTCAAATAACAGTAGCCCAGTAAAATGGCAAAGTCAGTAGGCACATCTGATATGTGAGATGATTTTCTCTAAACTACCATTTTAAAGACTTTCAAAGTGAACACATCCTGAATGAATGAGTGTGTGTCAATGATTAAGAAGTCAAAACGTCCCTAAACTTTAACATCATATTTTAACAAACTGTGACCAAGTTTCAAATAACACATCAGCCCAGTAAAATGCCAAAGCTACCACTTAAAGGTTCAGTATGTAATTTCTGGAACACGCTGGAACTTGGGAAAATTTTTAACAGAGACACGTTTCTGGTCCCTCCCCCTCAGAGCCATATATGGCTCTGTTACACCTTGCTCTGCTGAAATTCAAATTCAAGCTCTGTTTTTATTGGCTGGTTAACGGCGGGTCACTGTGGCTTTTTAGAAATGCTTTTAGAGAAGCAAGGGGACAATAGTTTTTTTCAGAGATTACTTTGTCTAAAATCAGTATGTCAGGAGGTAGTGACAGATATGTTAAAAATATATTGTTAGAAAAGTTACATGCAGCTCCTTTCATCTAAACCAGTGTTTTTCAACCTTTTTTGAGCCAAGGCACAGTGTTTTCATTGAAAAAAATCCCGAGGCACACCACCAACCAAAATTGTAAACATAGATACACTGTATCCGCCTATATTAAATATATAGTCATTCTTATCAAAGTGTCTTGAATAGGAATGAAATAAACACAAAAATGTATTTTTATCATATTTTATATTTCTTATTTCAAATTGCACTTAACATGTCTTCAAAAATACACCCGAACAGTACCACAACAATGTGGTCTTAAATTTAAAGAGGTTGTAGAAAGGGGGGGGGGCTTTTTTGATAATTTCCAAGGCACACCTGACGATCACTCGCCTAGGCACAGTGGTTGAAAAACACTGATCTAAACTACGGTACCACCTTAAAGACCCACTGACATGATTTTTAAACTTTTCATAAATGGCTCAACATAAATATCTTGTATCATTCAACTATGTTTGTTTTTGCAAACAAACTTATAAATACAGGTAGTCCCCAACTTACGAGCGAGTTCCGTACCTACGGGCCGCTCGTATGTCGAAAATTCGTAAGTAGGATCACCAAAAAAGTTTTTTTTTTGTGTGTAAATGAATAAATGTACAGTACTGTCACCAAGCACTTAGCCTATCCTAACACAGTTTTTAAAGATGAAGGAATGAGTTGAATTGTCTCCCTTTCACATAAAGGGAGCTAGCTCCCTTTATGTGAATGGAACCTGCAGGGAGGAGGGAGACAATTCCACTCACTCCTTCATCTTTAAAAACTGTGTTAGGATAGGCTAAGTGCTTGGTGACTGTACAGTACTGTACATTTATCTATTTATTAAAAATATACTGTACAGTATATATATATATTTTTTTTTAAATAGATAAATGTACAGTACAGTACTGTATAGTCACCAAGCACTTAGCCTATCCTAACACAGTTTTTAAAGATGAAGGAGTCAGTTGAATTGTCTCCCTCCTCCCCAGCAGGCTCCATTCACATAAAGGGAGCTATTTTCACTTTATGTGAAAGGGAGACAATTCAACTCACTCCTTCATCTTTAAAAACTGTTAGGATAGGCTAAGTGCTTGGTGACTGTACAGTACATGTATTCATTTATAAAAAAAAAATATATATATATTTTTTTTAATGAGATGCATATTCGTAAGTCTGGAACCTCGTATGTCAGAGCGCTCGTAAGTCGGGGACCCCCTGTATATTTAATTTTGATTTAAAATTGATTTTAAACTTCGCGCCGCGTTTATTCATGGGAAATCCGATTACACACAAATGCACCATCTGTGACGTAGTGTGGGGGCAGAGCCCTGGGCTTGTCAGTGTGCGTGTGTTTGCTGCTCGCCAGCATATTGCGTTTTTTTTTTTTTTTTACATGAAAAATGCCGTTACGTTGTGTCGCATTTTGGTGTTCTAATATCATCAGTGAACAAGTGAGCCTTTTCACTTTCCCAAAAGATGAAATACTTCGTCAAGAATGCAACAAAGCTGCACCCCTCGGACCCCCGCCTCGCTCCACCTGAAGGTAAGTCTCATACGGCTGCAGACCTAAATTAGATCCTGTTGTTTCTTGTTCCATCACCCAAACTATTTTCGGCTTCCCAAACTGAAGACAAATAAGTCAAATCTTCACATAGATTGATAAATTAATCGGGTTTTAAATTGTCCGCTATTAAAGAGACCCGAGCCCTCTGCCCCACACTACGTCACAGATGGTGCATTCGCGTGTAATCGGATTTCCCATGAATAAACACGGTGCGAAGTTTAAAATCAATTTAAAATCAAAATTAAATATATTTATAAGTTTGTTTGCAAAAACGACCATAGTTGAATGATACAAGATATTTATGTTGAGCCATTTATGAACAGTTAAAAAATCATGTCAGTGGGTCTTTAAAGCTGCAGTATGTAGCTTTTTTTATGAACATATTTCTTCACTCTGTCACTACCTCCTGACAGACTGATGTTAGCCAGGTAATCTCTGAAATTTTTTTAAAAAAAATATTGTCCCCTTGCTTCTCCAGGTGGTAAATAAGCATTTCTAAAAAGAAAAGGTGACCCGCCATTTTCCAGCCAATAAAAACAGAGTTTGTAACCAGCCAATAAAAACAGAGCTTGAATTTGAATCAGCCAATAAAAACAGAGCTTGAATTTGAAATTCAACAGACCACAAGGGGGCAGAGCCACATATGGCTCTGAGGGGGAGGGATCAGAATGCTTTGCCTGTTGAAAATATTTCTAACTGCTGCAGTTCTACAGAAACTGCATACTGAACCTTTAAACA
>JBBPBX010066671.1:0-13000 GCA_038048925.1 Garcialebias charrua
ATATGTATATATATGTATATGTATATATATATATATATGTATATATATATATATATATATACAGCAAACCCCCTACTTACGACTCCATCGACCTACGAACAACGGGACCTACGAACGTATCATATTTAATAAAAATATGAAATTACTGTATTAAAAAAAAAATAAATAAAAAAAATTGTGTGTTTAAATGTTCTTAATTTCATGTGTACATCACTTTGTTGCAGCTGTGGTTGTTTTAAAGGCTTTATAAATAATAATTATGATAAAAAAGATCATTTCTGATCATTTTTGAGCAATCTTGGGCAACAGGAAGTAGGTCTTCAGTTTACACGGTCACAAATTAATGTAGAACACCGGACGCCATTTTAGGTTCAGTCACTGGGGTCTCCGGTCACAAATTAATGTAGAACACCGGACGCCATTTTAGGTTAGCTGCCGGGAGCCGGCCGAAGACTGGTGACCAGGATGGCTTCATATGGATTAATTACGAGCTGGAAACGTCTCTGTGAACTTTGTGGATGTCTCAGGCAGCAGCGGATTTATCGCTGATCGTGCCAGGCCGCCGCGCGAACACCTCCGGCCAGGCTCTGGCCTGGCTAGCTCCAGAAGCTAACACGGGAGCTAACACGGGAGCCGGCCTTTTGAACACTTGTGACCAGGATGGCATCATATTTTGCATACTTTGTACACATACATCATACTTTGCAACAAGAGGAAACAACACACTGGACCAAGTTTACACCACCATGAAAAATGCCTACAGAGCCCTCCCCCTCCCCCACATTGGTGCTTCTGACCATATCTGTGTTATGCTAAAGCCAGCATACAGGCCGCTGGTGAAAGTCACAAAACCAGTCCGCAAGCAGATACGAGTGTGGCCAGAGGGGTCTTCAGAGGCACTCCAGGACTGTTTTGACACCACAGATTGGGGTATGTTCAAAGAAGCTGCTACCACAAACAACAACACATGTCTCCAGGAGTACTCAGACACTGTATGTTCATACATCGCCAAGTGCATTGATGATGTTACCAACCTCAAAACCATCACTGTTCGGGCTAATCAGAAGCCATGGCTGACAGCTGAGGTTCACAGACTCCTGAAAGCCAGGAATGCTGCCTTCAAAGCGGGAGATCAGGTGGGCCTGAAGGCAGCCAGAAAGAACCTGACCCAGGGCATCAGTGAGGCCAAGGAGCAGTATTCCAGGAAAATAGCTCACCGTTTCAAGGACAGCAAGGATACACGCAGTCTGTGGCAGGGAATACAGACCATCACAGACTACAAACCCCCCCCCAGACCTGTGACAGCTCAACCTCTACGCTGAATGAACTGAATGAGTTCTTCGCTCGGTTTGAGGCAAGTAACAGCACACCTGCACAAAAATTCCCCCCCTCTCCTGATGGCCAGGTGCTGGCGCTGTCCTCAGACAGCGTAAGGCGTTCATTCATCAAGATTAACGCCCGGAAGGCCTCTGGTCCTGACAACATACCTGGTCGTGTGCTGAAAGACTGTGCAGGGGAACTCGCAGCGGTCTTCACGGACATCTTTAACATCTCGCTGAGTCAGGCCATCGTCCCCACCTGTTTCAAAGCCACCACCATCATCCCTGTCCCAAAGAAGGCAACGCCCGCATGCCTCAATGACTATCGCCCAGTAGCACTCACCCCCATCCTGATGAAGTGCTTTGAACGGCTAGTCATGAAAAGCATCACATCTGTCCTCCCTGCCTCCCTGGATCCCTTCCAATTTGCATACCGACCTAATCGCTCAACCGACGATGCCATCTCCTCTGCCCTCCACACAGCTCTCACACATCTGGACACGAAGGACTCTTATGTTAGAATGCTGTTCATCGACTTCAGCTCGGCATTCAACACCATCATCCCCCAACAGCTCATCCATAAACTGGACAGTCTGGGGCTGAACACCTCAATGTGTAACTGGCTGCTAGACTTCCTGACCGGGAGACCACAGACAGTACGGATCGGGAGTAACACATCTAGCACCATCACATTGAACACAGGGGCCCCACAAGGATGTGTGCTGAGCCCCCTTCTATTCACCCTGCTAACACACGACTGCACACCATCGTACAGCTCCAACCACTTCATCAAGTTTGCGGACGACACAACAGTGGTAGGTCTCATCAGCAACAACGATGAGACGGACTACAGGAACGAGGTGAGCCGCTTGGCCTTGTGGTGCGGACACAACAATCTCACTCTCAACGTGGAGAAGACAAAGGAGATTGTCGTGGACTTCAGGAAGAGGGATGCACAACATGCCCCTCTGACCATCAACAGCACCGCAGTGGAGAGAGTGGACAGCACCAAGTTCCTGGGAGTGCACGTCTCAAAGGACCTGTCCTGGAGCAGGAACACTGCAGCACTGGCGAAGAAGGCTCACCAGCGCCTCTACTTTCTCCGCAAGCTGAAAAGGGCTGGAGCTTCAACCTCCATCATGTGCACCTTCTACAGAGGTGCCATAGAAAGTGTCCTGACCAGCTGCATCACTGTGTGGTTTGGTGCATGCACTGCATCCTGCCGCAAGAGCCTCCAGCGCATCGTGAAAGCAGCTGAGAAGATCGTCGGCACCTCCTTGCCCTCACTGCAGGACTTACACAGCAAACGCCTCACTCGGAAAGCCCACCGCATGGCAGGTGATCCCACACACCCACTACACAGCCGCTTTAGACTGCTGCCATCAGGGAGGAGACTGAGGAGTCTCCAGGCTCGTACCAGCAGACTGAGAGACAGCTCTGTTCATCAGGCAGTCAGAATGCTAAACACTCTGCCTGCTCTGCCTCCCCTCCCATTTGAACTGCCTTAACACAAAAAACTTTCTCACACATTACCACTCAACACAAAGTTTTTAACACTGGACTCTGTGTCATCAAACGGGTTATTCACTAAACTCTCGGTCATGTGTTCATTCAGTTTGCACTACTTCTCATATTTGCACTAATGTTTGTATTACATTACTGCCTATAGTCATACTACTGTTTACATTCACTGTTTACATTTATTAATACTGTTTACATTTATTACTACTGCTTTACATTTATTACTACTGTTTACATTTACACTACTTTTATCTACACTACTGCAGATACATATACAGCATTCTCTGACTAGCCTTATCTAAGGATGCCAAATGTGCCTTATGTGCCTCACTGCTGTAGTAATATAGGACGGGGTCAGTTTAATAACTTACCTATATTTTAGATGTATAAATTGGCAGGGTTTAGACTGACACAAAAATACATCATTAATTAAACGAGTTCTCTCTTTTTCAGCTTAATACCAATAATTCTATACCTTGACCAGATGTAATTCACAGGAAACGTTAAACTTATGTTGGCACAGCAGGACTGGACCATTTATTTAACATAATTGTAAATTACATCACACATTTGTACATGATTGGTTGATTATTTTTCCTATAATTAACTTCAGCACAGATGAAATATAGGAACAACAGAACAAGTGAAGGATGATATTTTACTCATTTCTGCAGGTACATTAACTTAGTTTCTGGCTTAGGAAGATGAAGGTTTAGGAGGAAGGAAATGGAGGAAGAAAAGTTAAGAGTCAGGGAGTTATCTTGATGTGTTTAACCAGAAGCATGGCAGCTCTCCGGCTGAACTCGGCTACACGTTGGTACCCTTGGCAAAGCATTTGACGACTTGTTACCTCGTGAAGATGGTCAGTCTCCCTCGGTCCAGTTTGGTCAGTTCGTTTACCATTCTCAGCGTCTCCAGACGTGCGCCTTGACTCGAACCGAAAGTAACGGCAGCTCCTGGTGTTGTTTTCAAGATAAGACGTTCCTTAAAGGAATGTCAATAAAAGAGAGCTTTTTCAGCTGTTGAAGATGACTTATAACTTGGCATGTTATAAGTCTTTAACTGAATGACGTGGTCATTAGCGTGTTGACCAGACGATCATCAGTTCTTTGGGGAACCTCATCATGGCATTGAGGTCCTCAGCAAACTCCGTCAGTTCCAGCAACAGCTTAGAACTTTAAGGAAGGATCTGTGATCAGTGACTTGTTGTTCTTCTCTGATTGGTCCAAACAAACCAGTGGATGAAGGTCACTCGGATAGGAGAAGATCAGTTTTTAGAACAGAGAAGAAGTTGTTTAGAATGAAGACAGAGAAACAGATTAGACTGGAGCCAGCTTCATAAAACAACTGATTAAAACTGTGTTCTAACTTCTAACAAAACTGATCGAGTTCAGTCTGACATATTAATTCACTTTCACCGTTTGATTCATCATATGAAGAAGTGATCATTATTTTGAAATAACATTGGATTTCCAACTTGAATTAAACAGTTTGAATTAAACAGTCTTTGACTTAACAAACATTGAATTCAATAATGCTTATACAAGTAACACAAGGTTATTCATTAACACAAAAAGAGGAATAAGAGAGTCTCTTATGACTTATTGTGTTTTGATTCAAAATAATGTAATAAAATAGTGTTAATGTCCTTTTTCTGAGAGTATCAGTGAAAAGGTGTCACTGGGACAGTTCAAGTATCAGAACGGGCATGGTCATGCCCACTACATCTCCCCCCTTTTGGAAGTCATCGCCAGTCCTTGGGGATGGGGTCCAACACGAAAGGAAACCTTGAACTGTCTCTGATCTTGAAGTAATCCAGCAAGTGGAAAAAAAAAATCAAAAATTATAATCCCATAAAGTTTTTGGAAATTCCATACTGTTCGTAGGTAATCCCATTGCGGTAAGCTTTTAATCCCTCGGAAAACTGAGTCTGTTAACTCTTGGAAAACAAAGTCTGTGATCCTTTGGAAAACAAAGTCTTATAATCCACAACGATAATTCCACAGCAGTAATTCCATATCGATTAGAGTTGGTGATTTCATCAGCAACAATTGTTTTTATAATCAGCATGTAGAGGGGATCCCTCGATTGACGCAGAGGAGGCGACCCTTGGATGAAGGTTGAAGACCAACGTTGAAGTATCAGGTCCCCACATCGAAGGTTGAAGGCTGGTTGGTTTCCAGTCCGTGCCACTCTGGTTCTATGTGTCATGCAATTATGTGGTTTTAGGTGGGCCTATGATTGGGATTTTACATTAGCCTCACCTATATGCACCTGGTATGTAAGCTATCATGGTTTAGATCAGCTATAACTACCAATTAAGGGGTGGATCATTCATCAAAAGTTAAATATAGGGATCTACGTCTATAAAAGGTTCAGGAGGGCTTCTGTAACGAAGGCCTCTTCTTCCAAACTATTCCTCCATTCATAATTTAAGTTAAATTAACTAAGATAGAAAAGAAAATATAGTTTGGTCTAAATGTCTGTTGTCCTTTAAAACGACGACGTAGGATTTGGTGTTCCCTATAAAATTTAGAAGTCTATGGCGAGACTCATCAAAAATGAATAGATGATCTAGAATAGAAACGATCGAATCGGTTCAATATAGAAATTGTGAGACCAGTGTAGTTTATGGTACCTAAAGTAGCTTTAAACTACATTGACCCTTCATTGACTGAGGTTTAACAAAATGAAACTGCATGTTGGCATAGTTAAATCCATTTAAGTCTTTAACTTATCATTAATAAAAACCTCTTTTGGCTGGGAGTGTTCAAAAAACAATATCAAGCTTCAATAACAAGAAAAGTAGCAATTAAGCAACTAGAAAACAACGTTTTACTGCTTCAACTCACTCTTGTCGTCAGATTCCAACATGTATCACACAATAAAAACAGGTCTTAGCTTTATAACCGATGTCAATTAAATCCTGCAGATTTAAACGGTTGTTAAGGTTAGTTTTTTGTTGTGGGTTTTTAGACTTAGCGTTTCTAAGTTCTAGTTGGAATGGTTTCTTTTAGCAACTAATATAGTTTAAACTGTTTAGTTTATTTACTATCGTGTGCTTGGACGACCTTAATTTCCCATGAAGTCTGTGAGTTTGCGAGATCTTTGTCGTTTGTGGGGTTATTGAAATATTTGTCTTTGTCTTGGGCATGACCTAACATCACCCCCCTTTGGTCATGGGGGACCACGAACACAGGTGAGGACGTCCGTCCATGGGCACAAGTTAGGATGCCACCGTTTAGTTGAAACTGTTCGCGCAGCTGAGAGAAGACGGTACACAGGAATCGTTTAGGTTTCGGCCAACGTATCTTCTTACGTTTACCTCTTTCCGTGTAATTCAGGTGTGTCACAACCGTCGGCGCAGTCGCAGGTGTGTCTGATTGTTCAGACTGCGACGGGTCACTGTTGTTGGTGTGCGAGCCTTTCCCCCCTTTGTCTGAAGAGGGGCTCTTTGAGTCTGTAGAAACTGTGTCATTTCTGATTAGTTCTAGACTCAAATGCTCTTGAACCAAGGTTTCATCGAAAGCTTGGCTGATTGCCGATTTATCTGTCCCAGAGGACAGTACAGCGTCTTCGGTGTGGGATCCGTGGATCTCCACACCTTCTTCTACCTGTGGTAGGTAGTGTTCAGTGAGTGCTGATTGTTTTAGCTCACAGAGGAGGTTCTCATGTTGGGCCCCGGTTGGGTCCAACTGTTGTGTCTCTTCTGCCTCAACTGTATTTGAAGGTTCACTTACCGGGCTTGTGCTCTCGGTTGGGGAGTCATCCATGCCTTCTGCAGTACCATCTGTTAGACAGACACCGTCATGACCTTCAGGATCTTGTTGACTGTCAGCATTTTGTTTGCTGTCAACATATTTATTGTCAACATCTGTGGCATCTGTGTCGATGTTATTGTTGTTAACCGTGAGCTCTGAGTTTTTGTGAAAGATAGTGCTGCACATTGCTCCAGGTAGGTCAATGTTGATAGTGTCATTATCAATGATAACGTCACTCATTGTATCAGGTTGGTCAAGCACTGTAACATTCAAATCTACTAACAAACTACTTACTTCCTCTGTCTCTTCCGAGCATAGAGGTGTTTGGCCATTTTTCTGGGACATTCGTGACACTTTGCATGTCTCGAACTGTTCCGTTCGAGGCGCGGGAGGTGCAGTTCCGAGGCTCGGGGGTTTCTGTTGGGACCACGCATTGTTACATGAGTTTAGGTCCTCATACTTCAATTTCTTTTGAAGTTCACCCACCGGTAGACCTTGGTTTTCACCCACCTGGTTCGTTCGGAACCATTTTGGGTCTCTTAAAGAGTGAACACCTACCTTTTGTGGTTCGTTGCTTGTCTCAGATTCTTCAATCTGAGGTGCTTTAGGAGCGGGGCTCCCTTTAAACCATTGTGAGTCACTGTTCCAGCTGGCACCAACCTTTCGTTGTTTGTCAGTTTTAAAATCTTGTTTATTCTTGCTTGCATTATCCAACCTTTCTAACAACCGACGTATGTTCTCCATCTCCTCTGAGGTCAGAGGGCCTTTGATACGACAGCGTTTATTCTCGCTTTCTATAGGAGAGAGAACCTCTTCTATTTTTAGCGACTGGGATACGACCTTTTGACCTGGGCACACCTCAGAGGGTGTTTTGCTTTGCATGTGAGCCTCAAAAGCAGTTACAGCACCCTGTATAATTTCATCCAAAGATGTTACTTCTAATTGACACCAGGTGTACAATGGCAACTTGAATCTAATATCAGAGATTAGATTATTTCTGAAAACAGATTTGAAAAGCGTCTGCTCTTCAAGTCCCGGTTCCATTATGTCGCCTGCATACGCCTTGAAAATCCTGTCAAAGAAATGCAAAGGATGTTCATCTTTTTCCTGCAAGACATTTCGGGCAGCTAAGTAGTCACCACACAATGAGAGAGATTTTCTCTCTGTGCGAGGTGCAGGGGGAGCAGGTCCTCGGCTTCGGGGTCCCTCTTGGTACCCTGTGATGTATGAGTCTACTAGAGGCACATACTGTATGAGCCTTGGACGCGCACCTTCTTGAACTTCCATCTTTGTTTTGATTTTTTGTGAAAATCAATAAGACAGTTCGTATTTTAATGTGTGCAAATAAATCTTCACTTTTAATGTAGCACTGAGTCAATCAAACTAACCAGCTGTGTGGTTTAAGTGTTTCACCGTGTAATAAGTATTTCTATTCATAGGTACCTTCTTTCAGGACTTACCCTTAATGAACCTGTAAAAGTTAAATGCCCTCTTGCAGTGTTAACTTTATATATAACTTATTTTTTAACAACAGTTACTAACTAACACAAGCATGATTTTCGTTTTACTTACTCAAACACTTTTTAAAAGATTTGAAATAAATGCAATATTCACACTAAAATGTTCCCAGGAAGCTGCTCCATCATGCCTTAAAAAGATGTATTGCAGTTTGGCTAAACTGTTTTGCAGTATTTTGACAGTTATCAGGAGTGAAAATAGGATTTCTTGTTTGTTATTTTAAATATTTTTTATTTAAAATAAACTGGAGTTTTTGTATGCTCAACATAACATTACAGATGTTATTCCAAATAAAAATTTGTGATTTTTATTAATTTGTGGTTATTTGACATCCTCAAATTTGTTCTGCTATCTTTGTTTTGATTTTTGTGAAAATCAAGTCAGCAGATGCTTTTTGTTTGTTATTTTAAACTTTTTATTTAAAATAAACTGGAGTGCACAGAATAACTTTAAAAGATGTTGTTTTAAAATAAATGCAGAGGGTTTAGCATCTATTCTGTGTAAATGTTTCTTGTTCTCATACTTTTAAACCAGCAGATTGCAGGTTTTCAAAGCTGAAATTTACCACAATGTGACTGTAATTACTCATTCTGGCCGCTATAAAGGCGCTGTTGGCTCTAAGGCCACGTTGACTACCGCCAATTCCGTTAGCTGGAAAACGAACACGGTGAAAAATCAACTTTTTGGATGAGTTTTAGCCTGGATGTGACAATCGCCTAAACAAACGTTCATTTAAGAAACGAATGGATGTGTTTAAAATGTTTAGAACAAGTTCTGTGAACTTTTAGATACATAAAAAACCTGGGTCACGTCACTTCCGCTGACACGTCAACTTGACGTGTCGGTCGTGTTGCATATAGGGACGTACGTGCAGTCGGACGTTTGAGTTCTCCCGACGTCTAAACGCTCTAAAACCCCTTTAAATATCTCAAAACACCGCGGTTAAACAGTTTCTGACGATATTTTATGCCTAGAACCGAAACAAGCTAGAAAATCTGTCAGAATTGTGTGAACAAAACTGAAATTTGACGATCAACTGCGTATCACGTGATCACCTTGAACCAACCACAGCATGACAACAGATGTTATGAACGTAGCGTCAGCATATAGCTTATCAAACCTAGACTCTTTTTCAACTCATAAAACGCTAAAATTCACCACAAAAATTCCGTGAACGAATCGTTTCACATCAGAACAGTTTTACCAAGCTGCGCCCAGTAAAAATAGCAAGATAAATGTCGCCAAGAAGGACTTTTTACCGTATCCGCAGCAACACGTCAGAGCTAAATGGACCGGGACCAGAACCTCGATCCGACAGCTTCAGACTACAAGATGCTATTATTTCTGCTTAAAATGTAACGATACCACTCGACAGCCATTTTCAGATGAACCATGAAGCTCTTATGCTGGATCCCCACCGCACGCATCTCGCGCAGCCGAAACAGCCACTTTACATTGAAAGTCTATGGGGACGCGCATCTTGGAGCAGCGGGTCGTGTCGCGGCGCATCTACAGCATACAAGCAGCGCGAAAGTGAGCAGCAGCTGTTTCCTACTCCCGCGTCGCATCCGAGCAGCGACTGTGGAAGCACGGAATGCCGTGCTTCCACAGCTCGCTTCAGCTCGCTGCTCAGCAGCAAACAATCAGGACCAATCAGGAGAGACTCTGCCATGTGATCACGCAACATGTAAACAGGTAAACATGGAGGAGAAACTTACAGCAGGTCGTCAAACTGGGCGCGGGTGACACGGAAGTACCGCTGAAAGCGCTCCTCGTCTGCGCGCAGCTCCTGGATCAGATGGTGAAATTCACCGAATTCATGACGCCTCTCTAATGTGGGGTGAATCCAGAATCGTCGTTGTGCACGGCGTCTGCGTGTTGCTGCTTTGTAGATTAAGTACAACAAGGCAATTCTTCGTATTGCGTCCGCCATTTTTCTGAGACCGGAAATAAACAAACACCACCACCGGAAGAGGACCAACACGCTCCTCCTCCCACTGCAGACGCGTTAGATGAGGACAGTCATCTGTTGACAAGCAGCCAGTACAGTGCGTTTGGAGATTTTTGGAAGCGCGATATGCTTTAGGTGAGGATGAGGCATTATAGGCACAGTTTTGACACGGCGGCCAAACGTAGATGCGCTTTTATCTGTGACACGTCAGAAAAAGAGTCCAAACGACTCAGAACCAGAACCACACAGCAACATCAAATTTTAACCCAAAAACTTCAACAAACGTTTAAAAGTTGAGTAAAGACAATTCCTCAGCTACAAGTGACATTAACCAGCAGTTTCCTGCAGCTATGACACACTTTCCCAGCCAAAAAACTATCGTTTTCAGAGTCTAAAAACTTGGGACAAAATTATGCCAACATTCAAAGTACAGAAATATTAAATATCAAACTTTCAGAGACCTGTTCACGGGCCACCAATGTAGTAATATAGGAAGGGGTCAGTTTACTGACTTACCTATATTTTAGATGTATAAATTGGCAGGGTTTAGACTGACACAAAAATACATCATTAATTAAACGGGTTCTCTCTTTTTCAGCTTAATACCAATAATTCTATACCTTGACCAGATGTAATTCACAGGAAACGTTAAACTTATGTTGGCACAGCAGGACTGGACCATTTATTTAACATAATTGTAAATTACATCACACATTTGTACATGATTGGTTGATTATTTTTCCTATAATTAACTTCAGCACAGATGAAATATAGGAACAACAGAACAAGTGAAGGATGATATTTTACTCATTTCTGCAGGTACATTAACTTAGTTTCTGGCTTAGGAAGATAAAGGTTTAGGAGGAGAAAAATGGAGGAAGAAAAGTTAAGAGTCAGGGAGTTATCTTGATGTGTTTAACCAGAAGCATGGCAGCTCTCCGGCTGAACTCGGCTACACGTTGGTACCCTTGGCAAAGCATTTGACGACTTGTTACCTCGTGAAGATGGTCAGTCTCCCTCGGTCCAGTTTGGTCAGTTCGTTTACCATTCTCAGCGTCTCCAGACGTGCGCCTTGACTCGAACCGAAAGTAACGGCAGCTCCTGGTGGTGTTGTTCAAGATAAGACGTTCCTTAAAGGAATGTCAATAAAGTGAAGCTTTTCACAGCTGGAAATTGATTTATAACAGGCATGTTATAAATCTTTTAACTGAATGACGAGTCCTTAGCGTGTGACTGGTGTTCATTCAGCTCTTTGGGGAACCTCATCATGGAATTGAGGTCCTCAGCAAACTCCTCAGTTCCAGCAAAAGCTTAGAACTTTAAGGAAGGATCTGTGATCAGTGACTTGTTGTTCTTCTCTGATTGGTCCAAACAAACCAGTGGATGAAGGTCACTCGGATAGGAGAAGATCAGTTTTTAGAACAGAGAAGAAGTTGTTTAGAATGAAGACAGAGAAACAGATTAGACTGGAGCCAGCTTCATAAAACAACTGATTAAAACTGTGTTCTAACTTCTAACAAAACTGATCGAGTTCAGTCTGACATATTAATTCACTTTCACCGTTTGATTCATCATATGAAGAAGTGATCATTATTTTGAAATAACATTGGATTTCCAACTTGAATTAAACAGTTTGAATTAAACAGTCTTTGACTTAACAAACATTGAATTCAATAATGCTTATACAAGTAACACAAGGTTATTCATTAACACAAAAAGAGGAATAAGAGAGTCTCTTATGACTTATTGTGTTTTGATTCAAAATAATGTAATAAAATAGTGTTAATGTCCTTTTTCTGAGAGTATCAGTGAAAAGGTGTCACTGGGACAGTTCAAGTATCAGAACGGGCATGGTCATGCCCACTACACTGCATATGCCACTTTGCCTCTATACCAACATCAACTACCTCATACATATACTGTGTACATTAACTTATATGCTGCTGTGCCACTCTTTGCAAATGTCAATGCTAGAACCTTCAGTTTATTTTATAGATATACTTTTTATACTTTTTATACTACTATGCAAAAACTCAGGACAGTATTACACTTTTATTATTTCATTTTATGCTTATGTTCATTGGGTGTTTGGTGTTTTAGGGGTGTTTGGTGTTTCAGTGTTGGTGTTAATTTTCATACTTTTATACTATTATGAAAAAACTCAGGACAGTGTTACACTTTTTTACTATTTTATGCTTATGTGTATTAAATGTTTTAGTGTTTAGTGTTTAGATGGTTACTGTTGCACCGAGGGACTGAGAGAAATGCAATTTCGGTCCTGTGTATGTCCTGTACATATTGCAGTTCTGACAATAAAGTTGACTTTGACTTTGACTTTGACTTTGATATGGATTAATTACTAGCTGGAATTGCTCTGTGAGCTCTGTGGACGTCTCAGGCTGGAGCAGGAGCTGCAGATTGATCGCGCCGCCGCTCCAACACCAGCTCATGGCTTGGCTAGCAGAAGCTAGCCAGCTAGCTAACACAGGTCTCGAGCAGCTGCGGTGGTTCACTCGCCGGCCGCCGCGCTGCTCGGCCCGACAACAATCAACGCATGGCAACCTAAGATGTCGGCTTTGACCATCTCAAAGTAAGAAAATATATTTTTATTTATTCTGTAAATGTGAATAGCAATGTTTAACATTACAGTACACTACTGTACATGCTTAAATGTGTGCGCGCGCTCCGTTAGCATGATAATAAAAAAAAAAATAAAATTTTCACCCCCTAGCTACGGCAGAATCGAGCTGCGAACCGTTCTTAGGTCCCTAACTCGTTCGTACCTCGGGGGTCACCTGTATATATATATATATATATATATATATATATATATATATATATATATATATATATATATATATATATATATATATATATATATATATATATATATATATATAATATATATATATATATATTATATATATATA
>JBBPBX010066672.1:0-19607 GCA_038048925.1 Garcialebias charrua
CCACTGGCTCCTCCTACTATAACCACATCACTCCTGTCCTGCAGCAGCTCCACTGGCTCCTCCTACTATAACCACATCACTCCTGTCCTGCAGCAGCTCCACTGGCTCCTCCTACTATAACCACATCACTCCTGTCCTGCAGCAGCTCCACTGGCTCCTCCTACTATAACCACATCACTCCTGTCCTGCAGCAGCTCCACTGGCTCCTCCTACTATAACCACATCACTCCTGTCCTGCAGCAGCTCCACTGGCTCCCGGTTAAATCACGCATCATCTTCAAAATTCTACTTCTCACGTTCAAATCTATCCACAACCTTGCCCCTCCTTATCTATCTGACCTCCTACAAATCTCCATCCATCATGCTCTCTCAGATCCTCCTCTTCGCTACATCTCCATGTACCCTCTGCCCGCCTCTCCACCATGGGGCACAACTACATATTTTTGAGGTGGATGCGAAAACATCAACGCCCCCCGCTCCTTTTACCTGCCACCTCATACAGCTTCCCTCCCTTAGTCATACACTTAGAAAATACAGTAGCAACATTACAGATTTTTTTTTATGTTACATATTATATCAGGTGATCATTTAGTGGTGGGCCACCGACCGCTAGGTAGCGCTATTGCGCTATTCCGCTTTTAGCGTAGCTAAATAATCTGTTAGCTTTACAGCGGATTGACTAAGTTTTATAATTCATAAGCGGATTTATGCTATTTTTATTTAAAATGCAGTACCGCTAATAACTATTTATCTATCAGTAAAAACGAAATAACGTATTTACGAGCAGCGCCGGATGTGGTCCGTCACAAAAAAGCGTCCCCCTCAGTCTCTTGGTGTGTGCTCTCTCTCTAGCAGTTAGCAGCCAGTGTGTTACTCTGGAGCCTTATTGCTTGTTTTCGAAGAGTCAGACGAAGACTTTTTAACATGGAGGGTGAACTTATGGATGTTTCTCAGGGCCTACGCGACGCGTCTGGATTTAAAAATAGAATTTCGCCACATTAGCACTCTTCAAAATGGCGTCCGCGACGGCCAAAGAAGCCAGGATTTTACAACAAAACACGGTAAAACAATTATTTCTTTGCTGAGAAAAAATATATTTCATAGCTGACGTTATAGCACAAGTTTTCCTGAGCTTGAGAGTTTCACGAAATGGTCAAATCTGCTGGATTTAAAAAAAGTAGTTCACCATTAGGACTCTTCAAAATGGCGTCCGCAAGGCAGCAAACTTACATACTCAGGGAATCACTGCTTCATCTCCAAGCGCGGAAACTCCGATGGAGACGTCAAAAAGTGCCTCTGGTACAAGAAGACACCTGGATGCATCTCCAAGTAAGCCCCCACCAGCCAAAAAGCAAGCAACAGTGGATGAAAGCTCTTTAGCTGCTCTCATTACAGCCATTAAAAGTCTGGAGAACAGATTTGATGACTTTGGTAGACAGCTGAAAGAAAATTCAGAAATGGTCGCTCGTATTACTCTCCAAGTGGACCAGAATACGCTCGACATAACCAAATGTAAATCTGCTGTAGAAAATCTTGAAGAAAAGCTTGCTTCAGTGGAAAAAGAAAACACAGCTCTGAAGGAGAGACTTCTGGAAGCTGACAGAGACAAGCGCAGATGGAACCTGAAGCTGTCGGGGCTCAAAGAGCAAGATGGAGAAAATGTCAGAGAAAAGGCAGAGCAGCTGCTCTCAAGAATCTTACCGCAGTGGGCAGACCAGGTGGAAGATGTGATCGACACGATTCACCGAGTGGGAAGAAAAGATGCAGGTCGACCTCGTCAGGTCATCATACAGTTCACCAGGAGGCGCCATCGTGACACGGTTTGGAAGGTGACGAAGGATTCAACGGTGTGTAAAGAACAAGGCCTTCGTTTTGCTCAAGATTTCATAAAAGAAGACCGGCTGGCAAGAGAAGAACTGTGGCCTAAAATTACAAAAGCCAGATCTCAGGGCAAGGTGGCTTTTTACAGAGGTCATGTTGCAGTAATCGACGGCAAGGTGATCAAAGCCTCGTCTCTTTTCTGAATACAGTTTACACATTATTCTCAATTAAGCGTTTTTCAGAACAGTTCTTCTTACATGCACTCCTGTGTTCCTTATTGTTCTCACCTGAATGAAAAAGGAGTGAAGTTGGTTTAAATTCAGAGTTTTTTTTTTTTTTTGCAGATGCAAGAGTGTTCTTTCTCTTATGAATGTTATAACAAAAAAGGGCAATATTTGACTTTAGGGGCTTGCCTTAAGTTAATTCTACTCTAACTAATCCTCAAATTTTAAGGTTTGTATAGTTATTCTTTTTATTTTTTTATTTTATGTCTTTAAAAACCAATCTTAAGTTTATGTCTTTAAATGTAAGGGGCCTCAGAGAGATTGTCAAAAGAAAGGCGATATTTCTGTACTGTAAAAACAAGAACCCACACTGTATTCTTCTTCAAGAAACTCATTCTACTGACTCCGATGAAAAATTTTGGTCAAACCAATGGGGAGAAAAAATTATTTATTCACATGGCACATCCAAGTCAGCTGGTGTGGCTATATTAATGAATAACTTCCCAGGGAAAATAATATTTACAAAAAATGATAGTGATGGTCATTGGTCTCTCTCCATATTACACATCGAGGATGCACTAATAATCCTAGGTAACATTTATGGCTACTGCAACACTTCAAAAAATAAGGAGCTTCTTACAACTATTGAAGTTAATGTTAAACAACTTAAACAAAGATTCCCAACAAACTTTGTATTATTAGGCGGGGACTGGAATATGGTTATGAATGAAAGTTTTGACAGACACCCAAACAAATATGAAAACTCCCGTCCAAACCACATTATGTCTGATTTCTGTAACAACTTAGGACTTATTGACTTATGGAGAGAGAAACATGATAACCAAAAGCAATTTTCTTGGTTCAGACCAGATGCTTCAAGCAGATCTAGAATTGATTTCTGGTTAGGTACGGATGCTATCCTCAAACTAACATCAGATTGTGACATGTCTAAAACTCCCCTTACAGATCATTGCAGCATCAATCTACTAATTATTCATTCAACCTTTATTTAGTCAGGTAAATCTTTTGAACCTCAAGGGCTCATTTACGAAAGCGACCTGCTAAAACTAAAGAACAATGAACAGCAGTGGTATAATTTCCTTAAACAATAAACAAACAAACAATAAACAATAGAAAACAAAAGAGAGAAGAAAAAAAAAAAAAAGTTTTTTTTTTTTATTTTTTTTTACAAAGTATCAAAAAACTAGCAAAACATTATAAGGTAGACGTATAAAATCATTGAAAACAACTCCCGAAGGTTCTGACCCGGTTTCGCTTTTTCCTCCACCGACCGGTATGTTCCTCCCGAAGGTTCTGACCCGGTTTCGCTTTTTCCTCCACCGACCGGTATGTTCCTCCCGAAGGTTCTGACCCGGTTTCGCTTTTTCCTCCACCGACCGGCATGTTCCTCCCGAAGGTTCTGACCCGGTTTCGCCTTTTTTCCGGGAGTGAATTACTCCTGTTCCTGATACTTTAAGACATGCAGGATACTGGAAATTCAACGCAGATCTCTTAAAAAATGATCTCTATTGTAAAGAAATCAAAGAACTAGTAAAAAAGACATTTCTAGATGAATCAATAATAACCTACACCTCAAAATGGGAATACCTAAAATATAAGATACGGCTTCATTCTATTTCCTTTAGCAAAAAAATAAAAAAAAATAATGACCTGGTAGAAACAAAATTAGTTAAGGATTTAAACTCATTATGTGTTAAACAGACACTAAATGATGCAGACAAAAATAACCTTTTGACCTTACAATCTAAACTAGACGCCATCTATGAAAGAAAGGCCCGGGGTGCTTTTATCCGATCCAGAGCTAAATGGATTGAAGAAGGAGAAAAAAACAGTGCTTACTTCTGTAGACTAGAAAAGAGGAGGCAAACTAAAAAACACATTCAATCACTCCTTATTAACAATGAGGAGTGTACAGACCAAACTTTAATAGCAAAAGAAATTAGCAACTTTTATCAAAAGCTTTACAGCTCCTCTTTTTCATCTCAAGATAGCGACCTCCTGTTAGACCAAGTGAAACAATTCATCCCTCAGATCTCTGTGGATTTCAAAGAAAACTGTGACAAAAATATTAATATAGAAGAGCTAGACCGTACTATCATGTGTTTGAAACTTGATAAATCCCCCGGCCCTGATGGCCTTACTGCTAATTTCTATAGACATTTTTGGGACTGTCTCAGAGAATTTATATTCCAGGTCTTTCAAGAGACCATAGATAATAACTCTCTTCCACACAGCATGAAGCAGGGAATTATCACACTTATTCCAAAACCAGAAAAAGACAGAAAAGTTCTAGACAACTACCGCCCAATCACCCTCTTAAACTGTGACTACAAATTATTAACATATATATACACAAATAGATTGAAAACTGGTCTTAAGGATGTGATTTCTGAAACCCAAACAGGTTTTATGTCTAAAAGATCAATTCACGACAACATTAGACTCGTCCAAGATTTACTCGAATACAATGATCTGATTGAGGACAAAGGCTTCATTCTTTTTTTAGACTTCTACAAAGCCTTTGACATGCTGGAGCATCAGTTTCTATTCAGAGTCTTACACTTATTTGGCTTTGGGTCAAATTTTTGTAAAATCATTGAAAGCTTTTATAATGACACTACAAGCTCGGTTGCTCTTCAACATGGCACCTCTCCTCGTTTTGCCATTAATAGAGGAGTAAAACAGGGCTGCAATATTTCTCCATTCCTCTTCATCCTGGCTGTTGAAGTGTTGGCTATCTTCATAAAAAACTCAAACATTCCAAAATTGAACATTTTTGATGACCAAATTATAATCAGCCAACTAGCTGACGACACCACAATCTTTTTGAAGAATCTAGATCAAACTCCTAAAGTCCTTGAATTAATTAATACATTTTCAAAAGCTTCAGGTCTAACTTTGAATCTACAGAAATGTGAACTGATGGCGATTCATAACACTAATCTAACAGAAGCATATGGTATTCCCATTAAAGCCTCAGTGAAATATCTTGGAATGGTAATAACTAAAGATACTAAACTCAGTGATACTCTTAACATAGAGAATAAAATCCAGAACTGCAAATCTCAGTTAAACGGATGGAATCAAAGAGATCTAACGCTATTCGGGAGAACCTACCTAACTAAAATGGAATCACTGTCTCGTTGTATTTATCCGGCTTATTCGATGGCCATACCTAATAAATATATTAAAGCCATAAATCAACTAAACTTCAACTTCATCTGGAAAAATCGAGTCCACTACTTAAAAAAAGCAAACATGGTAAAAGATTTTAAAGATGGTGGTTTTCAAACAATTGACTTTGAATGCTTAAATGCTGTCTTAAAAATAAACTGGCTGAAATCTTTTTTAATGAATGGAAATAGTATATGGTATTGTCTTCCCAAAGGTTTGTTTAAAAAACTTGGTGGTATAGATTTTGTTCTCAAATGTGACTTTAATGTTGTTAAACTCCCTGTGAAGCTAGCTGATTTTCACAAGCAGGTGTTGTTATGTTGGAAACTCATGTACTCACACAATTTTACTCCCCACCAAACTCCGATCTGGAATAATAGATATGTACTACACAGAAGTAAATCTCTGTATTTGGATCACTGGATGGAAAAAGGTATTTGGTCCATAAAACATCTTCTAAAGGACAATGGAAGCTGGTTGTCTTATGAAGATTTCTGTGCACTATATAATTTGAACTGCTCATTCTCTCAGTTTAACACAGTTATAAACTCTATCCCTACTGCAGTCAAATGTATGGTCCAAAATATAAGCACTGAAACAGCTAACCTCCACTTACCTACACCTCAAATAAATGGAGTTAACCTTTTGGATAAAAGTAACTCTAACAAAAGGTTACGTCGACATCTAAACGACATTATATTTCCTGTACGTCCAAACAGAAACTCCATCCTGAGTTTGTTTTCTGACTCTGAAGTCAATAAGTGGAGAACTGCTTACCTTAAATACCCCTTAAGTCCTAAAGCTAAAGAAATACATTTTAAAATTCTCAATAACATTTTTCCATCCAGAGAACTATTAAGACAAAGATTTAATTTCGATGCTAACAACTGTACTTTTTGTGACAATGATATTGAAACAACAGACCATCTCTTCTTCTACTGTGTACATACTAAAACTTTCTGGAAAAACTTTCAGGCCTGGTTCTCAACTAAACATCTCCTTCCCCATCCTCTAAAAAGAGAGGATGTAATATTTGGAACCACCCTCAGAGACAGAAGAGCTGACCTCATAATGAACAACCTGTTGATCCTCGCTAAATACTTCATCCATTCCTGTAAATGGGGAAACAGAAAACCTGACTTTTCAACCTTTCAACGCCAGCTGATGGACAACCACCTAAAAACATTAAAACTGATGAAAAGCAAGATGAGTTTACAGCTTCTCAATGCTTATGAAGAACTGAACTTTATTTAATAATTAGAGCCCCTTGTGTATGTTTTTAATTTTTATTTATTTTTATTTATTGTCTTTTCTTTCTTAAACATGTCATGTTATTTTCTCTCAATTTTTCTTGTGTGCCTCATACTTGCAAAAAATTATTTCTGTTGTACATGCCACATGTTTTGTAAATTTTGCTCAAACTTTAATAAAAAAAAAAAAAAAAAAAAACTCGGGGAATCACAAGGAACTCAGGAGACAGAGGCAACAGGAGGAGACAATGCCAGGACAATGATAAACACAGAGATACAGACTTATTTTTGATTTGATTTGATGTTCATTCATTCATTTTAAAAGAACAATACAAAACAGTTTCATCAGATACAAGGATGAATAGACTTTTAGCTGAATGGATGGATGATCTTTAACAAGTTCTAAAATCATTAAAATTTAACCTCAGCTTGTGCCTCTGACCCAACAGAACCTCCTTCAGCAGCAGAACCCTCTGTGGTTCTCTGACTTCATCAGTCTCTCTCCTGGTTCTGGAGTGACCCACTTTCCATTGTTGCTTCAGTTCTTTGAGGTTTCTGCTCAGCTCTCTGAAGGTTTCAGGTTCAGGTTCTGGACTCTGACTGGGCCGTTGATTTGATTTGATGTTTATTCATTCATTTTAAAAGAACAATACAAAACAGTTTCATCAGATACAAGAATACAAGTAGGATAAAATGAAAGGAGCAGAAAGAAGATGAAATCTTATTATATCTGCCCCTTATTTCACAGTTTGTTCAACCAATGATAACCTTCAAACTACATCACAAAATGAATAACTCTACTTAATTTTTCTAACTGTAATACACAAACACACTAAGCTCATCATATATAGTTTTTGAGCAAGTCCTTTTCGACCTTTTTCTTAAATGTATACATTGGGCAGCACGGTGGCACAACTGGTAGAGCTGCTGCCTCTCAGCGAGAAGGTTGCCGGTTCAAATCCCGGTCCGGGGCCTTTCTGGGTGGAGTTTGCATGTTCTCCCCGTGCATGCGTGGGTTTCCTCCGGGTACTCCGGTTTCCTCCCACAGACCAAAAAACATGCTTGTTAGGCTGATTGGTGACTCTAAATTGACCCTAGGTGTGAGTGTGAGAGTGGATGGTTGTTTGGTGTGAGTGAGACAGGTCCCTCTTGTAAATGAGTCCCCGTGACTCAACGAGGCTAGCCTGTATAAATAAAGGTTGAATGAATGAATGAATGAATTGATTTTGCATTTTTAACATCACTCTCCAGAACATTCCACAATCCAACTCCCTGAATTGAGGTAGACCGTCCCTTTAAGCTGGTTCTGAATTGTGGTTTGATGAATATCTGTCCCTTTAAGATTGTAATAACTTTGTCTAAATTTCTTTGGATATTTAAAGGTAATGTGTTATTATGAGCCCTATACATAACTGATAAAATACTATATTCTACCAATTCCTGGAATTTCAATAAATTTAGCTGAAGAAACAAGGTGTTTGATGGGTGACTGAAATGTTTTCTGGTGATTACTCTTACAGCTCTCTTTTGTAAAATAAAAACAGGCTTTGTAATTGTTTTGCACGCTTTTCCCCAAACCTCAATACAATAGATTAAATGTGGAACAATGATTGTGTTATACAACATATACAGAGCTTTATCAATTAAAAAATCCCTGACTTTATATACAGGTACATGAACACACAGCATGACAATCACAAACACCTGGACAACAAAATGGAGGAGATAAGCAAGACAATTAACAGAGAGACCAGGGAGTGTAGGGATGGGGACCCACCACCTGAGAGCAACATGCTTACAACTGTTATCTTGAAGTTCTAGGGTGTAGAGAGCCACAGAAACGGTTATGGTAGGCCGGATTTGGCCCACGGGCCTTGAGTTTGACACATGCGATCTAGTGGTACTAAAAGTAACAAAAGAAGAAAAAAAAACAGCCAAATATGTTTATGTTTATGTTTATGTTTATGTTTATTAAATTTGTTCATTTTTTTACAAAAGAAACAATACAAGGCAATCTCATAATGATAGTGTACAAAATGTAAAAAAATGAAAGGTGGCAGAAAGAAGAATAAATCTTATTATATCTGCCCCTTATCTCCAACAATCAGATTAAACAACAGTAGTCAAACCATGTAAACAATAATAATCTTCAACCAACTTTTTCCAACAATCAGGTTAAACAATAATATTCTTCAACCAACAGTACAAAATGACTAACTCTTTCTAATTTTCTAACTAATACTAATACAGTACAAAATGACTAACTCTTTCTAGTTTTCTAACTAATACTAATACAGTACAAACTGACTAACACTTTCTAATTTTCTAACTAATGCAATACACATTACGTTATTTCACATATATTTTTTTAACATATTTGTTTTGATCATTTTTTTAAATGTAAACATTGACTTGGCATTTTTAACTACATTCTCCAAGCCATTCCATAATCTAATTCCCTGAATTGAGGTAGAACGTCCCTTCAAACTGGTTCTGAATTGTGGTTTTACAAACAACTCTGTTCCCTTAAGATTATAACAACTTTGTCTTTTAACAAAGTGCATTTGGATATTTAAAGGTAATGCATTATTTTGAGCTCTATACATAACTGATAAAATATTATAGTCTACCAAATCATGGAACTTCAGTAATTTTAGTTGATAAAATAATGTACTTGATGGATGACGGTAATGCTTTCTAGTGATAATTCTTACAGCTCTTTTCTGTAATACAAAAATATATCAGCAGTTTAGCTAACAGACTTTGGAATGGGTACATTTTGTCCTTGTCAAACCTGTTGAAGAGAACCAAACTAAATACTCTGAAACTCAAACAACTTACTGTATAACAGTTCATGCACCGCTAGTTGGCAGTGTAGTGCAAATATTGCATAACTTGCTACTACCAATTGTTGAATTTAATTAGCGGATTAGAATTAGCTTCCCCTAATTTTCATAAGATATTAGTGCTTTTGAAATTGCGGACCTAAATAAATAAATTAGTGCTTTAGAAATAGCGGAACTAATTTTTGGATTACCGTTGCCCACCACTGCATTTCAATCATAAACAAATAAGAAGTTTAATAAAGTGTTATGGCCAGTGGCCTTGTGTATGTTTTAATTAGTCATGGGCTATATGCACAGAGCGGCGTGACGTATTTCCGGTTTAAAATAGTACCGTATACAAGCTTCCGGTTGTAGCACACACTCAAGCTTTACGAAAGTCAGAAAAGGCGAGTGGTACGATTTAAACTGAGTGTTTGTTTTTGTTTTGTATTTTTTTGTATATTGTGGTTGTGTCTACACAATGACATGTAAAAAAAAACAATGTTTTCGTTCCAAAGAAGAGAAGATAGCTTGGCTATCACTGTTGTGTTCCCAAGTGTACAGGGTCAGCTCGATGTAACTCTACTTTGAGTTTCTTTTCATTTCCTAAAGAAGATGAGTTGAGGAAGAAGTGGATTATCAACATTCGCCGGGATAATTTTGCAATTACGAACCACACAAATGTCTGTAGTCGTCATTTTGTGCCAGCTGATATGGGCAATGAGCATTTTAAAATATAATAATAAAACAGTGCCACCTGTTGGATCAGTAATTACAAGGGTGTTTGTTTTTTTTCTTAAAAAATGCAAAAAGCTTCATTCTGTAACTCCTGTATTCTGAAAAGCTTTAGAATTCTTTGAGATTTTAACCAAAGATGTTGCTCTATTAACAGATTTGCAAGTTATGCCCACCTGATGTCATTTTGGAGCCAGATAGAACCAGCCACAAATGACATCATTCATGTGACCAGAGCTCAGATTATTCAATCTGTTGTTTCAACAGTAAGCTTTTACTCTCTCTCTTATTTGAATATGTATTGATGTTTTAGTTACAAACATCGCACAACGCTGTGATTTTAATCTTTGGTTATATTAAAGCATAAACATTATTTTTATTTGCAGTCTCTCCAGCCCATTGATGATTTTTTTCTCTTTATGACATACTTATCACTGGGGCCAGTGCAGAAAGGCCTAGCTCACAAATTGAAGATCCATCAGTCACTGTGAGCCGTATCATCACCACCTGGGCTAACTTCCTTTACACGGTGCTTGGAGCAATTGGCATCTGGCTGGATGAGGAGACAGTTAAGCAGAATCTACCTGAAGTCATACCTGCCTTCCTGAAGAAGAAGCAGCTGTCAGGAGCAGATGTTAAGAAGAAGGCTCAGAGTTCACGTGGAGCGTGTGATCAGAAGGGTTAAGGAGCACAAACTCTTCAACACCGAGATCCCCTTGTCCCTAACTGGCTGCATTAACCAGCTTTTTGCTGTGGCCTGTGTCCTGGTCAACTACCAGAATGGGCCCCTCGTTAAAACCTGGGCCAGAAAATGACTGTTTGACAGTTTGTATATACAATTGTTTAAAAAAAATATATATATAGTTGCCTCAATTGATTTTGAAGTAATTTGCTCATTTTAATGTAATTTACAATTTTTTTTGTATTTTTTGTTGTACTGTATAACAATCTTCTAACAGTATATTAATTTTACATTCGTCTAATCTAATACTGTGTATTTCTAGTTGTTTATAACTTTACAAGAATCATTTGTTTTTAAGTATGTTGATAATTTAATGGCTTTTTCATTATCAATTGTGAGTTGTCCAAATAAGATCCACCAATTTCATATTTTGTGAAATCTTTACTGTTAAATAGTTGTCCCAAACCTGTTGCACATTTGTGTAGATGTATATAAAAAATCTTCACAAAAACAAATCTAATTTTTTTTTAAATCTTGAAACAATCACAACAATTGCTTTGTAATGGAAACAAAAATATTTGCATTACAACATGAGCAATTAACATATTAAGGATACTACAATTACAGCAACTTAATTTTACTGTAAATACTGTTGAACAAGTAATATTAACTTGACAACTTTGTGTTTTTAATTTTAACCAACAGATAGGTATTTTGAGAGGTAAGTACAAAAGAAAAACAAATCACATTTCTGTTTCAGAGTGGTCAGCATTACCTCATCCCTATGAACGCGCTGCACAAACATGTCATCATTAGCACATACAACAAAATCACACCATGACATTCCAGTGATGAGCAGCTGCCCCTGTATCTGCCAGTAATATGAATGACTTTTCTTAAGTTTGTGCTGGCCTTGTTCCACCATTAAGTATCCACAGTCGATGTAGCTCTGGGCGTTTGAACACTTAGTTTCCACCAAGCCAAATGCTGGTCTCTCCAGTGCACTTTGACCTCTTGTTGAAGCTTCTATCAGACGAGACTGGGACAGTGTCACACTCAGTGAGTGCAGATGAAGTTGTTCCTGGCTCGTTGGTACAAAACTACAGTCACTTGGTGTGATGTGGCAGTCGTCCAGTGGTAACTTTGGATAAGGTGGTGCATCTTCATGTATCGTCTTGCCATGAGGAAACAATGGAGGATGGTGATAAGACAGAAAACTGCCAGCCTGCACTTTTCCAAACTGAGAGTCCACAAGAGGTTTATCCGTGGAGATGTTCATGTGGCAGATCAAGGGTAGGATTTCTGGCTCAAATGCAGCATAGTGAGGAGAAGGGTTCAGAGTGGACGGGGCTGGCAGCTCACCACTGGATCCCTTGTAGAGAGTGGATCTAAAAAATAAATTAGAGTGGATATTTAAATAATGTAAGGTGTAGTGATAATATTCTATGTTTGACCTAATTATCTTTTACAAATGTAAGAAAGGAGTATGAAATAATTAAAAAACATTTTGAATGTGTTCTTACACAAGGGATTTAGTTTGATTTGGTGTACTGTAGAACATTAAGTACCATGTAATAAAAGATAGTTCTTGCAAGTACCGCCAGACTTGAAACTTGTTAAAAATTAATAAACTACAGTAGAACTAAAATATGACTTTTTCTTAAACAAGGACATACCACAAATGTGTAGTACAGTATACCTTATTCCACTAGTTGAAGTAGCTCCTGATTTGGCCTTGAGAACTGCCATGCCATCCACTGGTCCAGGCTTTACTCCCTACAAAAACAGTACATCAAACATTACTTATAAGTACTTTAGAGAAAAGAACACTGCAAATTAAAAAAAATAAATAAATACAAACCATGGTTCGAGGTTTGTGCCACTTTTGTTCAGTTTCAGTGCATGACAGGACAGGTGGCACGGCTGACATCCCACTCTGTGAATAATGTGCAGTTTGGTACAGGAGGGCAACTAAATGGTTGCACATTGCTTTCCCAGCAACACAAGAACAGGAACTCCTTGTCAGCACAACAGGTGCTGCACCACGCAGTGTAAGCTGAAATACAGAATGAACTTTAGACACGTAAATTCAAAATAATGTTTAATGCAAAATAGTTTAAGCCTTGTGCTCAAAAGCAGTGTAAAAGTGAGCTTAATAGGTCCTCTGTAAGTTGTAAATATACATTTAAAATGTTGTTTACATCATTATTGGTCTTAAATCTTCCAGCGATCTGTGTTAAATAACCTACTCAGCTTGCTTGCCACTGCTTACCACCTTTTCAGTCGTCTGCTTAACTTAACTATACAATTATACAGATACAAGCTGTGTAATTGTATTCCAGAGTGAAATGTATTAATATTAAATTGCAGAACATGTTCAACTGAATTTGGAACAACAGAACAAGTCCAACAGGACGGAACGATAGATCTTGTTTGGTATCCCTACTCTCAGTTGGTGAGGAGCCTCAGATTTCTTCATTGAGTGATAACACCGAGCTCTTACTGTCTCTTCCCCTGTAAAGCAGCTTTTACCTGACACTGGATATTACAAACAGATGTGTGAAACATTAGTCTGCAAAAGTAATGTCTTCAAAACACAGCTTTCTAGTCTTCGGTCAAGGAGTTGTGATGCTAGTTATGAGTTAGCATTAGCGACCTACCTTCAAAATTTGTTATGTAAGAACAAACATAAAATTTGAAGCCTTTATCCATTAAGCCCTGATGCATGCTCAATAATCCAGGTAGAAAAATCCAAAAAAGCTAAGTCTGGTCCTCTGGACATTCAAAAAACAAAACAAAACAAAGCAAAAAAAAAAACTGTAGAAACGTTTCGTCTTTCGTCCGAAAGACTTCCTCAGTCTGAGAAGCTGTGTTCAGCTCAGTCTTATAAATAGCACCCTCCCACAGTGGATCAACCAGTTGGCTGATGACAGCCGAAACCAGCTGCTCACATGATCAAGATTCTGGACATTCAAAAAACAAAACAAAGCAAAAAAAAAACTGTAGAAACGTTTCGTCTTTCTTTGTGAAAAGAAACCGTCCATCATTAAACAGAGGTGGAGGCCTCCGGGTTCAACTGTCCCCCACTTACAATGCTGTTATTGCTGGTATCACTCAGCCCTCTGTGAATAGCAAACAACCATCAGGGTGTTAACGATCCATCGTCAGGCTGATGGTCCTCCTTGATCATGTGAGCAGCTGGTTTCGGCTGTCATCAGCCAACTGGTTGATCCACTGTGGGAGGGTGCTATTTATAAGACTGAGCTGAACACAGCTTCTCAGACTGAGGAAGTCTTTCGGACGAAAGACGAAACGTTTCTACAGTTTTTTTTTTGCTTTGTTTTGTTTTGTTTTTTGAATGTCCAGAGGACCAGACTTAGCTTTTTTGGATTTATCCATTAAGCTCTGTGGAGCTGAGCTTGAGAAACGAACAATGTGTCTTACATCATTCACGGAAATTTTGGGAAGTTCCAACAAACAACGAGTAAACGCAAGAGACTCAGCCATTGCCTTTCAAACTTAGCGCTCCGCTAGCTTCCGCTCTGGACCGGAAGTTCTAATGGTCTATTAATCGAACATTCATTCATTCATTCAACCTTTATTTAGTCAGGTAAATCTTTTGAACCTCAAGGGCTCATTTACGAAAGCGACCTGCTAAAACTAAAGAACAATGAACAGCAGTGGTATAATTTCCTTAAACAATAAACAAACAAACAATAAACAATAGAAAACAAAAGAGAGAAAAAAAAAACAAAAGAAAGTTTTTTTTTTTGTTTTTTTTTTTGTTTTTTTTACAAAGTATCAAAAAACTAGCAAAACATTATAAGGTAGACGTATAAAATCAAAGACAGGAACAAATCTGCATTGGTTTTTGCCAGGATTCCACGGAACACGGAACACGGAACACGGAAGTGGAGCGTGCATAGAGCCCATTCAGGAGTATTGTGGTGGACCACTAGGGGGCTCTACTCACACCCAGTGGACCGAATGTATTACAGGATGCTTTTATTGTGAAAGGTCCAGAGGACGTTATGTGGGTATATAAAGCAGTGTTGGGCGGGTTCCCGCCAGTTTAGTAGGAGTTGATTAAAAGGTGAAGTTCTGCAGCCTGTCTCCTGTGTCGTCTCTTCACCTCCTCTTACACTGGTGACCCTCGTGAACTGAATATGTCGACATCTGACGCTTCAGCCAGCTCTCTTCAGCTGTCTACTGCTGTGGAACCTACACAGGCGGCCCCGCACGCTTTTTCGGTGGCCGTTAAAATCCCGGACTTCTGGCTGCACGCGCCTCAGTCGTGGTTCGCCCACATCGAATCACAGTTTGCTCTTCGCGGGATTTCTGTTGACGACACCAAATACCACCATGTGGTTGCTTCGCTGGATCCGCTGACAACCCAGCGGGTAATGAGCCTACTACAAAACCCTCCAGCACAAGGAAAATACGACGCCCTCAAGAAGCTTCTTCTGCGGCGCTACACACTCTCAGAGGCGGAGCGCGCTGAGAAACTATTTTCCTTCTCCGGTTTGGGTGACGGAACAGCTCTCGAGCTCGTGGAGAGCATGTTGTCCTTGCGGGGATCAGACGACTGCGAGTTCCTCTTCCGCCACCTCGTCCTCCGCCAGCTTCCAGCTCCTGTGCGAACCGCCCTGGCCAACTCCCCGTTTCTGCAGGAGAAGGATTACCGCTCGCTGGCCGAAGAAGCCGACCGCATCATTCTAACCACGAGGACCTTCGCGGTACAGGCGGTGGTCCCGGGATCTCCAGCAGCGCCCGAGTTTCGAGCGACGCACACAGCGCCGGACGAGCCAGCGGTGGTGGCAGGAGTCACTAGCCGCAGGCGGGCAGGTCCAGTTCTTTGTTTCTACCACGCGCGTTTTGGCGCCAAAGCACGACGGTGCGTCCCGCCGTGCAGCTTCAAGCCGCAGGGAAACGAGACCGCCAACAGCCGCTAGCAGTCGCAGCCGTTGGCGAGAAGGAAAGGCTGCTTTTCATCGAGGACTCGAAGTCAGGGAGGCGGTTCCTGGTGGACTCGGGGTCGCAGAAGAGCCTCGTCCCCCCGACTGGCTCCGACAGGTTGGCTGAAGGCTGCGGGCCACAGCTAACCGCGGCGAATGGCTCTCCCGTCAAGACGTTTGGCGAAAGGTTGGTGACTGTGCGTTTCCATGAACGGGACTTCCGGTGGAACTTTGTGGTAGCTGCTAGCTCGGTCCCTATTTTAGGGGCTGATTTTCTTTGTGCTCACGGGCTCCTTGTTGACATTGCTAACAGACGTTTGATCGACGCTGTGTCTTTTTCGTCACTGCCTTGTAAGACGCGAGGAGCTGGGCATGCTAACTTTTTAGCTTCGGGTAATGTGTTTAAACGTTTATTGTCTGAGTTTCCCTCGCTGACTGTTCCTGATTTTGCAACCACAAACACAAAACATCGGGTCGAACATTATATTCCCACAACGGGGCCCCCGGTGTTCGCACGTGCACGCCGCCTCGATGCTACTAAGCTAGCAATCGCACAGGAAGAGTTTGCTAACATGGAGCGTTTAGGCATCGTGCAGCGCTCAAACAGTCCGTGGGCCTCCCCCCTCCACATGGTGCCCAAGGCAGATGGCAAATGGCGGCCATGTGGAGATTTCCGCCGCCTTAATAACATCACAGAGAACGATCGTTATCCCATCCCCCACATCCAGGATTTTTCAGTGCACCTGGCTGGGACCTCCATTTTTTCTAAAGTAGATTTAGTACGGGGATACCACCAGGTTCCTGTGCATGTGGAGGATGTCCCTAAGACCGCTGTTATCATGCCTTTCGGCCTTTTTGAGTTTTTGCGCATGCCTTTTGGTCTTAAAGGTGCAGCACAAACATTTCAGCGGTTGATGGATTCAGTCCTAAGTAGGGTTGCCAACCGTCCCTTGAAAAACGGAATCGTTCCGTATTTAGAAACAAAAGTACGTGTCCCTTACTGATCTATTACGGGACGCACTTTGTCCCGTAATATCGTGAGAATCAAAACTATTCTGTCAACGTCAATGGAGTTGATCAATAATGATGCGCTTTTATGTCAATTATTACGGTTAAGAAGCCGCTCTGCTCTGTGACCAATGAGCTGACAGCCTTTTACACACGTGATTGAAACTACAGAATCCGGCTCATCTCATTGGTCCAGTCTTGGCTGTTTACGGAAGACACTGCAGCGAGTCAGCGACAGCATAAGCAGCATGGACGCAAGCGGCAGCGGCAAGCATTCAGGTGATTTAAACAGTGAACATAGATCACCTTCGAGCATCTGGAAAAATATCCTTTGAGGAAATGGAGAAGATCACTGAAAGTCTTCACCTGGTTGGCAGGTAAAAATTCAGTAATTTCCAGTGTAGTGGTGAACCATGTTTAATTATTGATAGTTATAAACAAAAGTGTACAATTGACACGTACAAATAAATACATAATTGTGAATTTACTTTACACTATGCAAACATACAACCTTGTCCATCTTTAAAAAAACACAGTTCATATAGGTAAATTAATAAATACATTTCAAAATGTAGTTTAAATACAATGCTAAATTATAAATATAAACAATACACGTTTTTCCATTTATTTATCACTACATAACCTAGGCTATGTGTCACTAATGAACTTTAACACCTTTTGGCAGGCTAAACATGTCTATGGATGAGCTGTATGAGGAATGTGTGACTGCAAACAGCCTGATAGACCACCTCACCACCTCACCTCAGGAGAAAGAAAGGTGGCAGTCCCAGGGAACAGCAGAGAAGTGGATGCAAGTTCTTCAGGCAGCTGACCTCCCCAACATCCAGGCTGTTGTATCCAGCCCTGCCGAGAGGTGTCCCTTATTTATTTTTCAAGGAGTTGGCAACCCTAGTCCTAAGGGGTCTGTCCTTCGTGTTTGTGTACTTGGACGACATCCTGGTGGCTAGCAGCTCGGCTGAGCAGCACATGTCCCACCTCCGTGAGGTTTTTCAGCGCCTGGCAGCACATGGCCTGATTGTAAACACAGCGAAATGCCAGTTTGGGCTGCCAGTCATTGACTTTTTGGGCCACCGCATTTCCGCAAGTGGCGCCGTCCCGTTACCAAACAAAGTGCAGGCGGTGTCAGATTTCCCACAGCCCCAGTCTGTTAAAGCGCTACAAGAGTTTTTGGGAATGGTTAACTTCTATAACCGTTTCCTCCCCAGGGCAGCACAACTGCTGCGTCCGCTCTATGGAGCGCTGAAAAAGAAAAAGCCCAACGACAGCGTGGACTGGACACCAGAACGCCTACAGGCATTTGGTGATGCTAAAGCTGCACTGGCCACTGCTGCCCTTTTGGCCCATCCATCCCCAGCGGCGCAAATAGCTTTAACAACCGACGCATCTGATGTTGCGGTGGGGGCTGTGTTAGAACAGCAGGTTTCCGGGGTTTGGCAGCCGCTTGCATTTTTCAGCCGTACGCTGCGGGACAATGAGCTGAAATACAGTGTTTTTGACAGAGAGTTGCTGGCGCTTTACCTGGCCACACGCCATTTCAGGTTTTTCCTGGAGGGCCGCCGGTTCACTGCATATGTTGACCACAAACCCTTGGTGTTTGCGATGTCAAAAATTTCTGACCCCTGGTCTGCTCGCCAGCAACGCCACCTCGCAGCGGTGTCTGAATTTACTACAGACATTCAGCATGTGGCTGGAAAATCCAACGTGGTGGCCGACTGTCTCTCCCGGGTGCTGATCTCTCCCGTATACGTTGGCATCGATTTTTCTGCTATGGCTGCGGACCAACGTAGCGACGCAGAAATACTCGAGCTCCAGTCCGGGCCCACGGGCCTCGAGTTGGAGGAACGGCAGGTGAATGACGGAGGTCCCCTCCTGCTCTGTGATGTTTCTACTGGCAGGCCCCGCCCCCTGGTTCCAGTTTCATGGCGACGCCGCGTTTTTGACTCCTTACATTCCCTTTCTCATCCAGGTGTTAGAGCCTCTGTGAAACTGGTCAGTTCAAAGTTTGTTTGGCCCGGTCTGCGTAAAGCAGTTAACACTACACTGCACTAAAACCATAGATATACAGAAGGATCTGATGTCGTATATCTCCGTATCCTTCACATATACGTATACTTATATTTCCGGATATTCCCGGAAATGGCCCGCAATGATCCTTAAAAGATCCCAAAATCCCAAAATCCGGATACTTATCTTTGGCAGACCCTTGACGAATAACAGCCACATTTATTTTGGATCTGGCGAAGATAAGTATCCAGATTTTGGGATTTTTTAAGGATCATTGCGGGCCATTTCCGGGAATATCCGCTCACAGATCCTTCCGTATATCTATGGTTTTAGTGCAGTGCTAGCTCTACCAGTTTTTGTCAAAATGACAATTTTACCTATGCAACCCATGGGATTGTCAAACTGACAAATTGAATTAGCATTTTTAAAGCCATTGGTATGTATATGAGGCCATTCCAATCTGTTGGCGGGGAGGAGGCCTTGGGGCATATTTATATAGTCAGGTAAATCCAGTGGTGGAGAAAATACTCAAACACTGTACTTAAGTAAAAGTGCAAATAAACAGACAAAAATATACTCTAGTAAAAGTAGAAGTACCATATTAATATTTTTACTTAAGTAAAAGTAAATAAGTACTTGCTTTTAAAAATACTTAAAGTATTAAAGTAAAAGTAATTGCTGAATGTATTACCTAATGCAATGGCCTACAATACCATAAAGTGTGTGATATATATATATATATATATATATATATATATATATATATATATATATATATATATATATATATATATATATATATATATATATATATATGTGATATATATACATATATATATATATATATATATATATATATATATATATATATATGTATATATATAGAT
>JBBPBX010066673.1:8198-19607 GCA_038048925.1 Garcialebias charrua
AGCTGCAGCTGTTAAATTAACGGCCGCTTTATTCCAACACAATAAATCACAGCGACTCCGTCCAGAGGTAATAAATGCACGAGCGCCCTTCTCTGGGTAATTAAAAAAAAGGAAAAGCTTTGACCTTCGCTGAAAATCGAAGCGAAGGAGGAAGCTCGAGGCTGTCGCTTCTTCTCTGAGCTCACTTGACTTGTTATTGAAGATGTTTCTGTCTCGCACTTTATTTACAACTTTTACATTTGGGTCCATTATTATGGAAGATTTATTATGCACAATAAAAGGGAATTTCACACAAACTCCAGGTGTTTGGTTTTTACAGTGTCAGTGATAAAACAGGAAGTTGGCCGTGTGGCTCGTCTCTGAGGAGCCGTCGGTGCGGTGGCGCCTCCGGCCTGCAGCGCCCTCTGACCTCGCTGAGTCTCACTGAAGGAACTCTTCACACACTAAAGACGACTGTGGGGATGTTCCCACCTGCCTCTGCTGGAAACTACAGAACAACTTCAGTCACTTTTTTAGCAACAACTTCACGAACATGAGCTGAACGTTTGTGCATCGAGCTGAAGAAACAGGATGCTAAAGACGTCCTGCACAATCTGACTGATTCAGAGAGACAGACGTTAAAAATCTGGACGGTTGATGCAGGAAACACGACATCACTCAGTTTATTCTTTCAAACAGGCCTCAGTGGACCATGATCCTTGTTGAGATGTTCAACAGAAGTGTGATGAGACTGAAAGGCTGCATTCCTCCACCGACGGGTTTTTAACCCAAACACTGACCCGGCTGAGCATCTGGAACGACCAAGAGGTTTAAATGTGATCAAAAAGGTGTTCAATACAAGATCAACTGGACTTTATTTGTTGCAAAAAATGTTTCGACTCCTATCCAGGAGGCTTTTTCAATTCCATGAACAAACTGTGAGAAGTTTGGAGTTATAACAGAACCAAATGTGACGTTTTCTTCTTATTTTAGAGCTGTACTGTCCAGACATGGTGTCTGAGAGACACTATCCAGCATGTTTTTGTTGTTTCCCTCCTCCGACACGCCTGATTCAGATTCCTGCAGCATGACTTCAAGTTTGACACAAGACTGTTGATCACCCGTTTGTTTAAATCAGCTGTGTTGAAGCAGAGAAACATCTGTGAGCTGCGTGCCACCTCTGATCTGACTCTGTTCAAAACCAGACTGAAAACCCACTTGTTCAAAAAAGCTTTCAGTGTGTAACTTTTATTACTTTTAGTATTTTAGTATGTAGCATTTTTTATTTCCATTGCCTTCTTTTATTGCTGTTGTTTCTTATTCTATTTTCATTGATTTATTGTTCCAGTTTATTCATCTTTTTATCCTGTTAAGCACCTTGGTCAATGCAAGGCATTGTAGGAAGGTGCTATACAAATAAAGTTTATTATTATTATTATTGTTATCTGTGGCCCCCGAGGAGCATGACTGGAAAGGACTGTTTCAGAGCTGTGATTCTTTCTGGGATCCTTTCTGCGATCCTTTCTATGATCGTTCTTGTGATCTTTTCTGTGATCCTTTATACGATCCTTTCTGTGATAATTTCTGTGATCCTTTCTATAACCATTTCTGTAATTATTTCTGTGATCCTTCATGTAACCATTTCTGTAATTATTTCTGTGACCCATTATGTGATCTGTTGCGGTTCAAAAGTTGAAGGGAAGCTCTGAAACGAATGTGCAAGTTTTAGGCAGGTTTATTGTACATTATAAGAATAAACCTTACAGCGACCAACAGACCTCTCACCGAGCACAAGTCCAACACACACACATCTTCGAAGGCGGACCACGGTTTTATGCTGCATTCCAGTTACCTCGTATTTTGGGAACTACGAAGTGGCAGTGACGTCATCTCCCCATCTACCACTTGAAAACACGTTCCGGTTACCCTGGTGGTAAAACAAGATGGACGCACGCATTGTTTTTGTTGCTGTTTCGGAATATAATAAATTACTAAACATATATGCACTCCAGACTACCAGTTATGCACTCCTGACACAGAACATGTCAAAGAAGAAAGATGAACGTCGAAGGTAATAGATTTAATATATATTTTTCTCGTTGGGAAAAAGAAAAACTGGCTTTACAGCTAAAAAAAAAAAACGTCTTCGCTCACTGCACAGCAAAACATGTAGGGGGTTTACGATATGTTGAAGAAACTGTACAGTGGTTGCTTTATTTAGCTAAATAAATAAGTTGCTAACACCGGTTGCTAACCCTGCTGACCACCAGGTCACCCTTGTAAAAGAGATCTCGAACGTGCAAAATAACAGGTAAAATAAAGGTGATTGATTTTATGATATATAACACCATCAGAAAAGTTTTGGTTTGTAGCCTGACACTACAGTACTGTTGTTTTTTTACAATAAACCTTTATTTAGTCAGGTAAATGTCATTGAGCCTCGTGGACTCATTTAAAAAAAGTGACCTGCTACAAACTAAAGAATGATTACAGCAGAATTTCCTTAAACAATAGACAATAAACACAAGAGAAATATATATTTATATATATATTTTTTCTTTTAAAACAAAGTATCAAAGACTAGAAAAACATTATAAGGTAGATGTATAAATCAAAGACAGGAACATATCTGCATTGGTTTTTTGCCAGGATTCCAAGAGATTCAACTATTCTCCAGATTCCAACAGTTTCCTGAAAGTAGCTGTCTGAAATGTGTATTTTTCACATAAACAAGAAGTCAAATGATGAAAAAATGACAGAGAATTGCAGCTCATTATTAACTTTGTCTGTCTGAAATAAACACTGTTTTCCCATTGCAGTTGTCTTGGACCCTACCATGCTGCCAGAAAACCCATCCATCCTGAAGAACAATGGTGCTCTAAGTGAAGCAGACAAGCAACGTAACGCTGAAATCAGCCGTGGAAGGGTGATTGTGGAGCAAGCCTTCGGATGTTTGAAGTGCAGGTGGAGACGGCTTCGTGACGTGCAGAATACCAGAACTGTTGTGGTGGTGAAGATCATAGTGGCTACCTGCATCCTCCACAACTTGGGACGTGGGCCATCACAAATTTGTCAGCAGCATGCAGACGGGTCCCCCAGGGAGGATGATGAAAATGAATAACTCTTAGAATTCCGGTGTGTAAAAGAAAAAAATAATAGGTAGTACGTTGTTTTGAAACTTCCTACATTAGCGCAGTTGTTCATGACAAAACTGTCTGTACAAATGTACTTAAAAGACTGCTATAATGAAGCTTAATAAACATTTTTCTTTAAATACAGCATTTTGTCTTTGAGTTGTGACAAAAGTTCCAATCTCAGTTGTCTGAAAGTTTCAGTTTTAATTACAAAATGTGCAACAGAACAGCATTTTCAAAATTCATACAATCAAAGGCACTGAAAACCAAACATTTTTACTGGGCCGAACCTGAGCAAAATAAACAATGTGAAAACAAAAAAAACTTTAAAAAAAAAACAGAAGTTGTTTTGTGCAAAACAATAAGAAAGTTTACAGTACAGCTACATTTTTTTGTAGCATCTGGGCTGATTTCATTTGCTCCTGGGTTGATTTCATTTGCTCCATCATGTCCTGATGTCGCTGTTGACTGTTTTCCTCTGACTGGCGGAAGAACTCCAAAACCTCACTAGACCTTCGCTTGCGAGTGGAACACGCATGTGTTCAATCGAGAACAGTGTCTGTTCTTTATTAAAACTGTCATTCTCGCGGATGGGGGACTCTGCGTGGCTGCTGGTTGATGGAGAGTCTTCACAGTTCTCTGAAAAAATCATATAAAAAGAAAAAAACACAGTATTGTTAAATTCATTATACAGTAATTGGTTTGGTTTGCATTAAAACTTATTTCTCCAAAATCTTACCAGCTGTGCTGTCCTGTGCAGGTTGGATAAGCTCAACTTTCATAGTGAGGTTTGCATCAATGTACAAACAGGACAAATCCCCTGCACTGCGATACAGGCTGCCAGAAAATGTTGTTCTCTGCTCATCAACAAACATGTTGTTGTACTGGTCGAGGTAGACTGAAAACAAACACAAACACACACTTACTATACAAATATACACGTCCTAACACATAAATATCATACAGGATTATAGAATGTTTCTAAACACGGATCTTTGGAAACCAAATATATATATTTTTAACCACAGTTTAGTGCTAATTTATAGTCAGTTCAACAAACAATGTGTGTTTAGTTCTGGGTTGGCTAACAAAATAAGCCACAGCGCCAAAGAAAACAAGGGTAAAAAATATATATTTTAAAATAAAATTCATAACTAATAGTTACTTTTTTAATGTGCTGAATAATAAAATGTGGCGAATGAAAGTCGCTGCCGCTGGCCTACAGAACTGTTGTGATCCAAACAACGACAAAAACAGCCGTACGCCGCATGACATGCAACTAAACACAGGTTTTTAATGTGATCTGTGTTCACAAGCATACGCTTAAGCTGTGTGTGTGATTAAAAAACACACAACAACATTTTACAACTGTTATTTTAGTAAAAGTTAAGGAGTTCACTTACTAAGGACGCGAGTGGCCGCCATTTTGAATACGTCACTGGGATAAACTGGGGGCCGAAAAAATTGCCCCACTTCACGAATGGGAGTTTCCCACTGGAGCGGGCGTTCCAGTTAAAATCCACCACTGGGACCTTGGAAATTCCCACAATACGAGGTTACTGGAACGCAGCATTATACCTCTAGATGACGTCATCGCCTCGTGGGACCAATCCTGGAATCGAACCGCCTTGGAACCGCCCTAGAACTTTTCTACTCTGTGAGTGATCCGCCTCTCAGCCAATCAACTACCAGCTCTGTATGTCAATCATCCAGTGTTGTGTCTGTTGTATTATGCAGGCGTGTAACTGAAAAACTCTTCCCTATTGGAAATAAAACCCGTAAATAAAGGTTCCATCTTGAATATATTTTCACATTATATGGTGGAATTAAGTGAACATAAATCATAACGCATAATATGTGTGCTTCAGGTGTAATACTGATATACATATATTTCAATTCCCCTTTTGACATGACAAACATCATGTCAACAAAAACCCTATATGTACTATGTGCGTATGCAATTAAAAACTGGATACACAATGGAAATCGCTAACATTCCCACCCACAACAATATTACATCTAAGTTACCCACCCAGAATATAAAACCCTTATATAAAAATAAGCATCAATACTAATTGGTAACAAAACTACGTAAGAAAATATATGGTAACCGTCAGAGCTTATATGCTGGAAACGCAATACAAAACTAACAATCTAAAAAATAAATGTAACAAAAAGCAAAGAAATCAACCAAAAACAAAGAATAAAATAAAACATCAAATAAATGTAATAAGAAATAAACAAAACAAACAAAACAACAAATAAATGTAATAAGAAATAAACAAAACAAACAAAACAACAAATAAATGTAATAAGAAATAAACAAAACAAACAAAACAACAAATAAATGTAATAAGAAATAAACAAAACAAACGAAAATAAATGTAAAAATGAAACCATAAAACAAATAAAAAATAAAAACAAAACAATAAAATGAAGCGGACTGTCCCTCCTATCAAATATCACGCCTCAACAGGGTATATGCAAGAATAATGAAGTTAAATTCAATACCTTTAAAAAGGCGTTCAATAAAAAACAACTGGACTTTAATTTGACCTTATAAATTCAATACTTTCTCAAAAACCCTTAAATTTCCCCAAATTTGATTTATCAACTCTTAACAACTTCAAAACATTGCATATACTCTGCTCCAGTGTGTGCATTTCTGGTATGTGTTAACCTTAGCAAAGAATATAAACTATGCTTTAGCCAAGTCAGGCCATCTCATCTTCATCGTCTTCATCTTCTTCCTCATAGACACCTGTAAGGGGGAAGCCCTCTCCTGCCTGTACAGCCATCTGATAGGAAGGCAGCTTAGGAAACCTATCATCCACTGCGCTACTGATGCACTTCAAGCAGAAATGCCTCACACAAGGAACGCAGCAGCATCCACAACAAATTAACATAACCACAACTGCGAATATTGTAATCACAGCTGTGACGACAACAGCTCTCCATCTTCCAAAAGTAGAGATGAACCACTCACTCAGAGGGTTCTGAACTCCAGAGCTTTCAGCTAGTTCCTCAGACAGAGATTTCAAACCATCCAGAGCCCTTGTAAATGAACCATCTGGACTTGTGTTATTTGGGATGAAAGTACAACACTCTTGTCCAAACATAGAGCAGACACCACCTCTCTCAGCCAAAAGAAAGTCCACAGCTAATCTCGTTTGATAGGCCATCAGTGATGTTGCTGCTAGCTGCTGATGTGCGCCCTCAAGTGCATCTCTTGTCAAATTATTCAACCTCTGAACATTAAAATGAATGTAATTAATCCTGGCTACGTTTTTATTTACAGTTATAGTTGGAATCATAGACTCAAAACCAGCTGCAATAGGATCAACTAATTTGTATTCATCCGGGACTCCCTGCGGGACTCCGATAGCGTTAATATATGCTGGAGAATCTACATACAGATCAAAGTCACGTTTTCTCCTCTCAAACTCACCAATAACATGTGTACTGCTCCTGAAAGTTTCCAAATCCTGTCCTGTTAAATTCACCATCTTAATTGGAGAAATTAAAGAAACGAGTGTACAGATTCCTGACCATCTTGAAGACAACGTATTTCTTAGAGTTCTACCACCACAAAACCAGTAAACATCTGCACGTGCTACAGATAATCTCGTCATGTTTGTCCAAGCTGAAACATCCACATTCAACTTACACCAACTTGAATCAATATCACCTACAGATATACCTCCCTGTATTTTCCTAACCAGACAAGTGTAAGAGTTTCTCACTGGAGTGAAAACAGGTGGGATTGCATCTCTTGGGGCCATGGGAAAATATTTCTCCAAACCTTTGCAACTATCAGTGGGATTCTCCTTCATATGTAGTTCCAACATGCAGTGAAAACATGACTCATTTGAAAGAGGTGATGTCATCATTAATAACGCTGGCCTGGCCTTCGCACAAACAACGCAATCCTTATACTTCACTTGTTCTGCTGCATTTTCAACATACTCTATCCAGTAATTTTGCTGTGTGAAACCTGTCTCCAAAGCCAACTTTTCTTCATATGTCACATCTGTCATATAAGACACCTCTTGATCTGATTCAGTCTGACTTTCCTCCCTCTGAACCACATTTATCCTGAACGGACTCGTTGGATCTTTGCCAGAAACATGAACTCCCAGTATATAAGTGTCACTATCCTGCCTCTGAGGATTCTTTAAAGTCAAAATCAAAGAATTACATGTATTTTGTGCTAGACACCTGGTGCTTTTAGTATGATCTTGTATGATTGACAAGCGTTCCTGTAACGGATACTTCCCTCTTCTCGCTTTTTCTGGTCTGTAACCCCAATCAGCAGGCCCTGAATTACACAACACATTATTCCAGTCCCCGCAATTCATATCATGCCCATAAGTCACACAAATATACTTCACTGCCCAAATAAATGACTCCTGCCTCGCACCACAGTACATCACAGAGCAAAGGTCAAATTTAACAGATGCAGTCACCCCAACTGTGAAGTTAAACTGTAGGAAATTAACTATCATGGATCTCTTTGATCTGCTAATGTCAGAGTCTGGGTGTACCTGAATCTGAACCTCTACAACCTCTGTTCCATCTTCCCCTCTGCTGAGCAGGAAGTTAGGGTCCTCATCACAAGATCTGTTGACATTGTCGTGAACAACTTCAGGGGAGCCTGTCTTAGCTGTCGTTGCAACCCACAGAGTGAGCCCTGTAAACAATATTCCAAAAGTGGTTACCACACTTAACCTCACCGCTAGGAAATTCATTCTTCCTGTAACAACTATGTACAACAAACAACGTCCCCTTTTTATGTAATGTTATTTTAAGTCTGTTCTGATTTTCTCCTCAAGTTGTATCGGGGTTTTGGAACCGGTGGATCGAAGCTCTCAGTTGAAGGTGGAGCTGCAGTGTCACTGTGTACGGATGGCTCACACAGTTCCTTAGATGCACCCAGCTCTCCAGACACGCTCAGCCCTTCGGATGTGCTCAGCTCTTCAGATGTGCTCAGCTCAGCCAAGTCCTTTCGTACCTGCTGTAGAGTGCGTAGAGAAGGGTCAGAGCTTTTAACACAGTGTGTCTTATGAATCCAGTTACTGAGCTTTTCTTCAGTTAACCAAATTTTAACACAGTGAGAAGTGACAGCAGCCACCTTATATGGGCCTTCCCATTTAGGCTGAGACCAGTTAAAACGGGCTACCTTTCTGAGAATCCAGTCACCTGTATCCACGTGGGCACAGTGTTGTTCTCCCTCTGCAGTCTGGATCAATTGAATCTGTTGAGAAATACTCATTACAGTATTATTAAGCCTCTTCAAGTACTCTGATATGTCATAATGTTGTAATTGTAACATAGTACTTTCTGACGGCAACGGATGAGTGAAAGGACATGGCATCTTCCTTCCTGTAAGTATCTCATGAGGGCTGACATTCAGGGTAGTATTTGGAGTTGACCTTAAGTTGAACAGCACTATAGGTAGGGCATCAGGCCATTTCAATTTTGTGTCTGCACAAACCTTTGCCAACCCCTCTTTAAGAGTACGGTTAGCACGTTCAACCAAACCCTGTGATGAAGGATGAAAAACAGCCCCAAACTTATGTCGAATGCCAAACAATTTCTCAACTTCCCTTAACTCCCTGTTTGCAAAATGGGTTCCATTATCTGATCTGATCACTGAAGGGACTCCAAATCTGGGGATCAACTCCTTTGTCAACCACTTTATTACCTCTTGTGCTTTCTCAGTTTTCGTTGGAAAAGCTTCCACCCACCTACTAAATTGATCCACGCAAACGAGTAAATATCTCTTTCCAGCCACTCTATTCTCAACACCCATGTCAGTAAAATCTATCACAATCTCTTTCCACGGTGCCTGAGGCATTGGAAATCCACCAAGCCCAGTTTTAAGTGTCACCTTTGGATTATGGTGGCAACATATTTCACATGTCTGTACAAAATATTTTGCAATACAGATGGCATAGGGGTTCCACCAATTCTGTGAGATCAAGTCAATCAGTTTTGATGTACCACAGTGCCCCCTGCTGTGTGCTTCTTGGCATAGCAGGTTGAACAATCCAGCTGGAGCTACAATTTTACCCTCATGATTCCTCCAAATTTGTTCACTATCCTTTTTAGCTCCACGGTCTAACCATGCCTGCTTCTCGTGCGGAGCGGCTGCATTTTGTAACTCTCTGATATATTCTAGAGTAAATTCCTTTTGAAAATAGTCTTCAGAACTCTTTTTCTCATGTCTCTGGACCATCTGTGTCCTTAAAATATAGCCTGCAATTCTTTTAGCAGCTTGATCTGCCTCATGATTCCCTTGGGCAATGAAATTGCTACTCTTCTGATGGGCCTTGCATTTAATTACTGCCACTTGTCTAGGCCGCTGCAATGCATAATACAATTCCAGTAATTGTTTAAAATGCCTGACTGGTTCTCCAGATGAGGTGACAAATCCCTTTCTTCTCCAGTGACAGAGATCAACATAGACTGCCTGAAAAACATACGCTGAGTCTGTGTAAATATTAACCTTTTTTCCTTCTGCAACGTTACAAGCTTCTGTTATAGCTTTTAGCTCTGCGAGCTGCGCAGAAGCTGGCTGGTTCATCACTTCTGCCTTGAGTTCAACAAAACCTGCATCTCTTCTTTCCACCACAGCGAACGCAGTGATCAATGCGCCCGTTTCATTTCTATGACTATGTCCATCACAGAACAGTATCATGTCTGGCTGGTCCAAAGGATCTTTAGAAAGGTTTTCATGTAATTTCATTTCCTGTGCGGTGTCACTAATGCAGTTATGACCGCGAATGGACACCACACAAGACCATATTTGTTCCCTGGCTTGTAAAATGTATATGTGAATTATGTAATAATCTTCTGAGGTTTTCTGTTCTTTGATTTGAAAATGTGAATGTTTGTGAGTCCAAAAATGATTTTACGTCATGAATTGTGTGAACAAAAACCTCATTCCCCATAGTTATGTGTGATGTCTTTAAAATAGACTTTCCAATGGCAGCTACATGCCTCACACAGGTAGGGTGGCCAACTTCAATTTGATCTAATTTTGAACTATAATACATCAAAACGTGCCTGTCAGAGCCAGCTTTCCCTCTTTGAAACAAGACGGCATTCACAAATCCGTCTTTTTCATCCACATCCAAGTGAAATGGCAAGGAGTAATCTGGACACTGCAGAGAGCACGCATCAAACAAAGCTTGTTTAATCTCCACAAATGCCCTGTCAGCTTCCTCCGTCCACTGCAGTGGGGACACAAAATTTTTATATCCCACAGCCGAAATGAGGTTCCGCAGAGGAGCCACCTTACGGCTGAAATCAGGAATGAAGTTCTTACTGTAATTGATCAGCCCCAAAAATTTTAACATCATCCTAACATTTGCTGGTTTAGAATGATTTAAAATGGAGCTTTTCTGAGATGGCGTCAGTTGCAGGCCAGAGCCAGAGATGAGCCTACCCAAAAACTGAACTTTTGAACGACCCACCTGTAATTTGTGTTTTGACACTTTAAAACCACACTGGGCTAGATGTCGAAGCACAGCTTCAGATGCGTGCATAATAGCTTCTGAAGTCGGAGCTGCTATCAGAATATCATCGACGTATTGGATTAAAACCACTCCCGGTGGCAAAGGCAAATCAGTAAGGACTTGCTTTAATACATTATTGAACAAAGAGGGCGAATCCACGAACCCCTGAGGCAGTCTACTGTACGTGAATTGTTTCCCCTTAAAGGTAAATGCAAACAGATCCCTTGATCCAGCGTCCAGAGGCACACAAAAGAACGCGTTCGCCAGGTCAATACAAGTAAAAAACTTGTGTTCAGGCTGAATAGCATTCATCATAACATAAGGATTTGGAGTACCATAATTAGATGGAACAACAACCTTATTTATAGGCCTCAAATCATGAACTAAACGGTAATGAGATTTATCAGCTTTTGGTACCGGGTGTAGAGGTGTGTTCCAGCTCGAAACAGTAGGCTGCAACACACCAGCTTCCAGCAAACCCTTAATAGTTTGCTCTATACCGTCAATCTGCTCCTGTCGGAGTCGATATTGATGTTTATAGATTGGAACCGTGCCTGGCTTCAGGACGATCGATACAGGGTTGACACTCAGCAGGCCCACATCTGTAGAACTCCTGGCCCAAAGTGTATCAGGCAAACTGGCTAACAGTTTGTCCGTATCAACATGGTCTGTGTTTTCTCCGCCATGTGATCTAGGCAGAGAATGTTTCTCAGGTAACAATAATGTGAATGATCTGTGTGTGATCCTGTAAGTATCAGTTTCTGGAGAATAGTGTA
>JBBPBX010066674.1:0-19607 GCA_038048925.1 Garcialebias charrua
CTTGGAAACTGATGAAGACAGGGACAAACTTCGCAAAGTTCTGCTAAAATATGAAAAATCATTCTCAACTGACTCGATGGATTGTGGGTTGACCACGCTCCACACAGTGAGCATTCCAACCCCGCCTGATGCTCCACCTGCATTTGTCAGACAATACAAGATTCCTCTGGCAGCACATCAACCTATCAGGGAAATCATTGCTGACCTGTTAGGAAAAGGTATCATCCGATACTGTAACAGCACTTACTCTGCGCCTTTATGGCCGGTGTTAAAACCAAATGGTAAGTGGAGACTCACTATAGACTACCGAAAGCTAAACAAACAAGTTCCCTTATCCAGATGGCCTATGACGCAACTCCAACAGGAACTGCCCAAGGTCACCAATGGTAAGTACTTCTCGACCCTCGACGTCGCCTCTGGTTTTTGGACCATCCCTGTGCGCGCCGAGGACCAGTACAAACTAGCTTTCACTTTTGGTGGCCGTCAATACACCTTTAACAGGTGTCCCTTTGGCTACGCTAACTCACCTGCAGAGTTCAACATCTTCTTGAACAAAGCATGTCCAGACGCCCACGAGCGTGGAACACTGATCTACGTGGACGATGTCCTTTTGAGGCAGCCAACACTGGACTCACATTTGGCTGAGATCGACCACGTTCTGAATCAGCTAACAACTGCTGGTGCTAAAATATCACTGTCAAAATGCCAATGGTGCAGAACCAAGGTGGACTACGTTGGCCTGCTTGTAGGTCCGGACGGAGTACAACCACAGCTGACTCGCACCCAAGGCCTTGACAATCTCAAAGTCCCCACCAGTCTCAAAGAACTACAAAGTTTTCTTGGCGTGTGTAACTACTCGAACCAGTTCATAGAGAACTATGCAGACCTTGCAAAGCCACTGACTGAACTCCTTAAGAAAGACGTTCCATTTGTCTGGACTGACAAACAGCAGCAGGCTATGGACGCTCTTATAAACAGGATCAAGTCAGCCCCATGTTTAGTCTACCCAGACTACAACAAAGAGTTTTACTTGGAAGTGGGCTTCTCAGCTCATTGCATAAGTGCAGGTCTATACCAAATACACGACAGAGACAAACGTGTAGTGGCCTATGCCAGCAAAACGATGGCAGGCCCCGAGTTGAGATTCTCAGACTGTGAGAAAGCTTTACTGACCACAGTGTGGGCAGTAAAACATTTCTCCAGCTACATTGGTGGACAGAAAATCATTGTGGAAACACAACACCAGCCAGTGACATTCCTGAACAGCCAACGCATCAGAGATGGTGTGGTGACAAACTCACGTGTTGCAACGTGGCTCATGGCGCTTCAAAGTTTTAACCTAGACATACGTTATGGTCAAAACAAGAAGTCTCATCTGGGGACGGACTTGGCAATCTGCCAGAAGTGTACACAAGATGTACCAGCCACCCAGCCGCCGGTTGAGGTAAAACCCCCAGTAACTGAAGACCCGAATCACCACTTCTTTGATGACAATATCTGCAAAGATATGACAACATTGTACGTGGATGGATCTTCATTCCTCCGCGACAAGATCTGCAGAGCAGGTGTTGGAGGGGTCCTCCTCCAAGACCAAGAGCAGATAACTTTCAGCTACAAATTAGGCTCTCAGACTTCTCAGTACGCTGAGATTGCAGGAATCCTAATAGCTCTCCAGATGGTAGTAGAACGCTCCATCAAGACGCTAGTCATCTGCACTGACTCTAACTATGCTCGTTTGAGTTTCGCTTGTCACCTCGCTGTGTGGAAACAGAACGGTTTCCTAACAAGCGACAGAAAAGTGGTCAAACACAAAGAGCTTTTCATAGCGTGTGATCACTTGGTGACATCACATGACTTACAGATCTACTGGAAGAAGGTTCCAGGGCATTCTAGAGTCCCTGGCGATGACAAACACTACAATGACATTGCAGACTCCTTAGCCAAAGAAGGAGCCGACGAAGGTCCTCTATGGTCCTTCGACCCCTCCTGGTTAATCGAGACTCTGCCAACACAACCTTCAGTCAGAGTTATGGCAGTCACACGTGCACAGGCCGCGGACAAACCTGCTGACAACGCAGTCTCCGTACGACCCGCACTGACTGACCCTGACATCATCCAACTTCAGAAGTCGGATCCTGCTATCAACTCCATGATACTGTATCTGACTGATCCGGACAAGAACACTCCGTCTAAAGACGAACTGGATTCCGATCCAGACCTTAAAGTCCTTTATCAGCTGCGCAAACAGCTTAAACTACTCAAGGGCATCCTGACTTTCGCTCATGGACCAACGTCCTCACCTGTGTTCGTGGTTCCCCATGACCAAAGGGGGGTGATGTTAGTTCATGCCCATGATCTCCCGTCCGCAGGACACAAAGGAGATAAAGCCACGCTGACGGCATTAAAACAAATTGCCTATTGGCCTGGAATGAAAAAGGATGTCAAGGACTACATTGAAGGGTGCGTGGTCTGTGGCCAGTTTCAGCCAACCAGACCACTTCACAGAGCACCACTGCAAAGCAGAGGCATTGCATTCCCATGGTCTGACCTCCAGATCGACTGGGTTGGACCACTCACTAAGAGCTCTAGAGGAAATAAATATTTTCTCACGGTAACCTGTGCATTCACCAAATGGGTAGAATGCCTACCAGCTCCTAACGACACAGCACAAACCACTGCTATGTTGTTAATGAATCATATATTCTCAAGGTTTGGACTTCCCCTTCGGGTGAACTCAGACCAAGGTACACACTTCACAGGTGAAGTGATGAAAGAACTGTGGAAGACGCTAGGCGTCAAGGCCAACTTTCATGTCGGCTACCACCCACAGGCTTCAGGCCAAGTCGAGAGAGCAAACAGAACTGTGGTGAGTATTTTGAAGAAATACGTGGCCGCAAATCACAAGGACTGGGATGTGAAACTCCCTCTGGTCCTCATGGCCATAAGAGCCACTCCACACACATCAACTGGCATCTCTCCCTTCGAGATGATGACCGGTCGACAAATGACTCTCCCTCTACACCTGTTGTACCAACCAGGCGACGCCGTCATGGCGACAGCCTACACTACACAACAATACATGAAAGATTTGAATGTACACCTCAGAAACACTTTTGCTTTCGCCCAGAAAAACCTGGAAAGGTCCGCTGAAGGACGCAAGGCGTACTATGACCAGAAGGCCTCTCACAATGAACTCCAAGTGGGAGACAGAGTCTGGTACTATACGTTCGCCCCAGCAACCGGGAAAGGAGAGTCCGGGACCGGAACTCTCGCCCGCAAACTAATGCCCAGGTGGACTGGACCTCATCTGATAACAGACAAAGTGTCCTCAGTCGTCTACGAGATCAAAATCAGCAAAGGCCGCAAAGAGCCAATTGCTAAATGGGTACATCGAAATCAGATCAAACCTTACAAGGCGTTCAATGACTCCACAAAAGACAAAGATCTCACAAACTCACCGACTTCATGGGATAATAAGGTCGTCCAAACACAAGTTAGTAAATAAACTAATCAGGTTTAAACTACCATATTTCCCACCCTATAAGTCGCATTGTCCAACTTGAACTTAGAAACGCTAAGTCCAACACCCACAACAAAAACTAATCTTAACAACCATTTAAATCCACAAGATTTAAGTTGACCTCGGTCATAAAGTTGAGACCTGTTTTCTTGTGTGTTGCACTTTGGAATCTGACGACAAGAGTGTGTCGAAGCAGTGAAACGTTGTTTCCTTGTTGTTTAGTCATTACTGTTGTCATTATTTGAGATATTGTTGTGGTTCTGGACACTCCCAGCCAAAAAAGGTTTTGTATTAACATTGATTAATGCATAAGATGGATTTAACTATGCCAACATGCAGTTCATTTTGTTAAATCTCAACCGTTGAAGAGTCAATGTAGTTTAAAGCTACTCAAAGTACCATAAACTACACTGGCCTCACGATTTCTAAATTGAACCGATTCGATCGTTTCTATTCTAGATTATCTATTCATTTTGATGAGTCTCGCCATAGACTTCAAAAATTTATTAGGTACACCAAATCCTACGTCGTTCGTCTAGAAGACAACAGACATTTAGATCAAACTATATTTCATTTTTCTACTTTAGTTTAACCTAAACTAAGTAATGAATGGAGGAATAGTTTGGAATTAGAGGCCTTCGTTACAGAAGCCCTCCAAAATTCTATAGGTATAGATCCCTATATCTAATTTACAGAATTGATCCACCCCTTAATTGGTAATTATAGCTGATCTAAACCATGATAGCTTACATACCAGGTGCATATAGGTAGGGCCTAATGTAAAATCCCAATCATAAGCCCACCTAAAACCACATAATTGCATGACACATAGAACCAGAGTGGCACTGACTGGAGACCAACCAGCCAACAACCTTCGATGTGGGGACCTGCAGCTCCAACGCTTGGTCTTCAACCTTCATCCAAGGATCGCCTCCTCTGCGTCAATCGAGGGATCCCCTCTACATGCTGATTATGAAAACAATTGTTGCTGATCAATCAACAAAACTAATCGTTGTGGATTTACTGCTGTGGGATTACCGCTGTGGATTATAAGACTTTGTTTTCCAAAGGATCACAGACTTTGTTTTCCAAGAGTTAACAGACTCAGTTTTCCGAGGGATTAAAAGCTTACCGCAATGGGATTACCTACGAACAGTATGGAAGTTCCAAAAACTTTATGGGATTATAATTTTTGATTTTTTCTTTTCCACTCGCCGGATTACTTCAAGATCAGAGACAGTTCAAGGTTTCCTTTCGTGTTGGACCCCATCCCCAACGACTGGCGATGGCTTCCAAAAGGGGGGAGATGTAGTGGACATGACCTTGTCCACTTTTAAGACACCTGTGTACTTTTGAACTGTCCAGTGATGACCTTTACTGACCTCTCAGTAAAGCAGGACATTTAACACAATTATTCCATTAGTTATAATCTGAGGACATATAGTCACTAAAAGAGACTATTTCTATATCTTGATTTTATTCTAATGTAATCAAGAATAACTTTTCTCATTTTCATGATATGTGCTTTTATGCTGTGTTATTCTGAAATGTGTTAATTACTGTCTTCACTGCTGTGTTTAAAGGTGAAGCCTTCGGGTCACAGAGACCGGACGGTTTTGTTTAGAAACTCAGAGACAGTCTGATGAGCAGGGCTCCAGCGTTATCTGTCTTTTTTCCTAAACATTTCTCTCTGCTGCTGGCTTGTAACCTTGGGTTTGATAAAGCAAGTGAACTCCTCTCTGTGTTCCTGCTTTTAAGTTCTAACTGTGCGGAAACGCTTCAGTCTTTGAATGGACAAAGAGTTTGAATGGACGGAGACCTGAAAGCTCTCTGCCTTGCAGCTGGTCAAGCTTGGTCAAGAGCCAAAGACTAACTTGTCAGCTAGAACTGATGGACGTCTCCATCCAGTTCCCCGAGCAAAAGCTCCAAAGTTCTTAATGAACTTCCTTTGAGAAACATCTCGTCTTGAAGTCAGCCAGAAGCTGCCACATGTTTCTGACGGCTGACGCGGATCCGAGGAGACGTTGGAAGTAAACGACCAGTTCAGACGTACGAGGGCCGGAAGGACTCCGTGCACCTGGGAGGCTGGCAATATCTTTATCAGACGCATCGTCAAAAGGTAAAGAGCGGTTTACAAACGTACCTGGGATTTAGCCGAAGTCGGATGGAATGTGTCATCTCTGGTTACACTCGAGATAAATAACTTAATCTCTCCAACCTCTTATTCCTCCTACTCTTTCCCCTCTCTATCTAAGCTGGAAACTATATTTTTAAGCTAAAAGAGCCCACAGACTAAATATGTTAACATCCAATATTTATGTCTGTTGTGTTGAATTTAAGTGTGCTGACGTTTTAAATTGAAAGAAAGTGAAATCATGTCAATCAAGTGTAATGGTGTTAATTTAGTTGATTTATTCTAAATAAATGATAGTGTCTCTTTGACATATCAAACTAAGTTAACGTCTTTGTCACTTAATGGCTCTGTTTATTTATCCATCATAAAGATCACAGAAATATTGAATAAACTGAAAAAGAAGAGAATCCGTGAATTTACTATTCAATCTGAATAAGTAGATTAATTAAGGATAAAGAGGTCAGTATTAATATTGACCTCCACATTAATTCTTACAACAACAATTATTTTTCTGTGTCATTGTTAGATGTTTGTAAGTGCATGGAGAATTGGTCTGTTGATCCATTGCCCCCATGGGACAACCCATGTTTTTTAATTGAGCTGAAATTGAACTCTGGAGGAGCTGCAGTTATAATAATAATAATAATAATAATGAATTCAATTTATAACACACTTTTCATTAGTGAAAATCTCAAAGTGCTACACAGTTCAGGTGGTGACAATCTGTCCACAAAACAACTATTAGTCAAGCTCCACAAATCTGCTCTTCAAGGAAGAATGTCAATAGTTTATCATAATAAATGTAAATTTGGTAAATAATTAGCTTTCTGTGTTTTGTTTTATTCTGTCTTCTTCAACTGTTTTGACCTATATTAAATAGGATATCAAATGTTTTTGGTGATTCATACTCTATTCGTCACTTGTTCACAGCTATGATGTGGAACAGATGAGCACACTTGTTTGTTAACAGAATTATCACAACACCCCATTGGCAGCAATCTGAACTGCAGACGGAGCTTAATTAACTAATTATATGGCTTCTAAAGTTAATGATTGCTTTAAAGGAGTGAATATATCCATCCATTCATCCATCCATCCATCTATCCATCCATCCATAACCTTTACCTGCTTCTTCCTTTTCAGGTCATGGGGGTTAGTAGTGCCCATATCCAGCAGTTATTGTGCTAGAGTTGGGGGACACCCTGGACAGATCACCAGTCCATCACAGGGACATATAGAGATAAATGAAACAAACCAACATTCACTCTCTCATTCTCATCTAGAGACAATTTAGAGTTACCAATCAGTCCAACATGGATGTTTTTGGTCTGTGGGAGGAAACTGCAGTACACGGAGAAAACCCACACAGCACAGAGAGAACATGCAAACTCCACCCAGAACAGTCGCCAGCTGGGATTTTATCTGGCAATCTCACTCGGAGGCAACAACTCTATCAACTGATCCACCATGCTGCCCAGGAGTGATACCGGTATATAAATATGCAAGCATACATTTTTCAAAAATGTATAGATTTTAGAAATACTTAGCAATTTTTTTTCCTCTTTTCATTTAACTTTGTTAATTTGGAGTATTGTAAAATTGTTACTTTAGTTTAACTTGGCAATCTAGTGCATAAAATTGAACCTGTTTTGTTTTTAAAGTTAAAATACACCTGTTTCACACCAAAAGTTTGTTCCACTGATGTAATTATTAGACCGATCTACTTTGTAATTTTACAAGACACAAGCAAAACTTTTGTGCAGAAAAAGGCAACCACACTTTTGTCAATCCTGTGAATAAAACACAGTTTTGTTCTCTGGGTCCAGCTGCTTTGAATCATTCCTGAAATCACGTAACCTCCATTGACTTGATGATTTCAGGTAAATCCTCCACTATAAATGATATTTTCTCTGCTGAATCTTGTGCTCTTTCCCCTCCTTTTCAAACACGTAACACAATGTGCTCACATTGTGACACACTATAAAAAATGTGAGCATAAAAAGCAAAAATTGGGATTTAGCTGTCATTTACAAAGTTTGTTCAAAATGATTACAACATTTGTTAACATAAAAGGATCTCTGTTGAACCTCTGGTATGATAGCGAAAAAAGACGACATGTATTTTAAGAATCTCTGAGCCTTTTATTCTGTATTTTTCTGGAATACAGTAATTAAATAAAAAAGTAAAAAAATTAATTTAATTAAAAAAAACAACAACAAGAAAACCGAAGAAAAAAAACTTTAGCCCATCTTTGACAGTTCTAGTGCAGAAGCTTCTTTTGACATTTACACACAAGGTTTTCCTCCAAAAAATAAATTCCCACAAGGAAATCAAATGCCAAGAAAATACACTTTTTTCTTTGATCTCCAGCTCTAAGCTCGAGCAGCATGCAGTGTGAAATGTCAAACTAAAATGGGCATCAGCTGAGAGAAATCAATGGCTCTGCTCTGTGCAGCAGCGCTCTCATCCTGTGTGGCGTCCTGTTTGCTACAGCTGTCGTATAATGGAGGCCACTGTAAATAAATGAGACAGGAATACTGTCGGGGTATCAGAGTGATTGGTGGGGTGAAATGCTCTTGCTTTCTGTGTAAAGATTGATCTCGCCTGGCCAGCACAATGGAAATAATTTAAGTCAAACAAAAGCGAGTGCGCACGGAGAGGCGGGGAGTACTGCGGTGAGAGATGCTCAGGATTCAGACAGCTCCTACAGAGCTGCGGGTATTTATCAGCCTCTCCATAAAATATGTTGACATTCAGCTTTCTGCAGGGTGGCAAGCATATGTGAGCGCGTGCGTATGTAAGTAATGCCAAGTGATGAAAGTGATGAACATGTTGGTGCACGCACACATACACACAATGCTTTGTTAGACTCCTCTGCAGCATTGTGGGTCTCGTTGAGGCCTCGCTTGCAGCTCTGTTTTTAGCCACTTGAAGGCACTCAAGCACTAAAAACAACAAGAAACAGAATACATACAGTATACTCCCAAAACACGTGCACGTGCACACACACACACACACACACACACAAACACATACCAATTTCAGTGAGTGTGTATTTTAAAGGTTATATTTGTGTTAATGTCCAATAAAGCAGCCAGAAACACAGCAGGTGCATCTGAGACAAAGAAATAAAGAAAGATTTAAGATCTTGGAGATAAAGAAATCAGATTTGTGTGTTGGTAGGACTGAAATGGTTTGCATTGGTAGAAAAAGTGGACACACACACACACACACACACAACTTCTGGTGACTGATTTTACAGGTGAATAGACATGATTTCAGTCGGTCCGTTTTCACTCAGTATACACATGAAGCAGCTTGAGCACTCCTTTATGCTGTCTCCTGCACACACACTTGTTTAATGGACTGTACTTATAAAGTACCTTTCTAACCAACCAGGCTGCTCAAAGTGCATCACAACACAATGTGTGCTCTCATTTACCCATCCACCCACACACATTCACAAGGACTCTACTAGAGCTCTACAATGCTAACCTGAATAAATCATTCTACAGAGTCTAATATGTGCTTTAGATCACAGTTGGAGGCAATGAGGAGTGCAGTATCTTGCCCAGGGGCTCTATGTGACAAGGCTACATACTGGTGGAATCAAACCCCCAACTCTCTCATTGGATGATTACAGTTCTAACCACTGATCCACAGCTGACTCACTCATGTTAATCCGTGTACTACTCTTTAACTTCAAGACCATTCATGTCCCTTAGGGCAAAATTGACCATCTGGGGGGTGTGCGTCTTCGGTGCCCGGGCCTTGGTGCCTAGGCCTGGAGCTGCATCGGTGCAGCGGGTTCAATGGTGCAGCGGGTTCCGGTGGGGGCCTATGAGTCTGTCGCTATTGACCCTGGGGGTTCATTGTGTGTGGTCGCTGATGGGGCTCAATTCTGCTTCTCCCCTTTGGTCCGATCTGGTGGGTGGGTGAGTGGTTCGTCCTGTTTGGGTGGCCCTGGGGGCTCCGTGCTCGGGGTCTCTCTTGGGGTCTTGGGCTCTGGTCCCATCTCTGTCTGGCTCGGGTCTTGGGGGTCGGGTCTCTGTTGCTTCACGGTCACTATTGAATGTTCTATTAGATAAGCCTTATACACTTATGCATGCTGACAACCACACACAAATAGATGCAGGGATGCATATATAGATATCGTATGTAGATATGTAGATGTATATGTGACTGCATATGCATGTATATATATATATATATATATATATCTGTATATATATATATACTGTATATATATGTATATATATGTATATATATGTATATATATATATATATATATATATATATATATATATATATATATATATATATATATATATATATATATATATATATATATATATATATATATATATATATATATATATATATATATACAGGGAACCCCCGACCTACGACTCCATCGACCTGCGAACCACGGGACCTACGAACGAGTTAAAGTAGAAGAATACCATCGACGTACGGCAGAAAATATGTGACCTACGAACGAACCAAGTTAAAAATATATAATCGACCTACGGCACACGACCTACGAACGAGCCCCATTACAGGTATATAATCGAGCTACGGCGAAACTGCGTCACAAAACGGCAATCGGCGAGGTGGGGGAGGGGATTGCCTTTGGCTGTTGCTGGTTGGGCATGGGCGTGACACTGCGCATGGCAGTGGAAAAGTACCGCCAGCGAGAGGGGGGGGCTGGGCTTCTGGCGGATGTACACACAGCCGCATTGCAGCTGGCGGCGGAGGGATCCGTACAGGTAAAGCGGTAACTATTTAAAGGGCTGCGGCCATTTTGTGCCTCGTGGTTTTCCACTTTGATTGATGAGAGAAGAGAGTTACGAACAGCGAACTAAGAACAACGAAGAACGACGACGAGAGAAAACGAACAACGTACAAACAGGTACAGTAATAAATTTTAATTTACAGTAGCAGTTTTAGACTAAAGCGAACGTTAGCACGTTAGCATTAATTTTAAATTTTGCTCCTTAGGAATTAGCACGTTAGCTAATTTTCGACGCTACTGTATTTTTCGACGGGTCATCGAACGGGCAGGTACGGTCGTACTCAAAGAAATCTTTAGACGAAAGCAAATGTTTGCATTGATTTATGAACGTTAGCATTAATTTTAATTTTTGCTCCTTAGGAGTTAGCACGTTAGCTCGTACGAAGAATGGCTCCAAAGAGACCTGGAAAGTCCGCGGCCGCGGCAGAGGGGAAAAAACCTCGCAGAACCATCACGCTGGAGACGAAGGCAAAAATAATAAAAATGTCTGATGAGGGAATGACGCCATCTAAAATAGGAGAGAGGCTAGATTTACCGAGGTCGACTGTGGGGACGATAGTGGCGGACAAAGAGCGCATTTTGCAGCAAGTCCGTGCTTCGGCCCCAATGAAGTCCACCATCATAACTAAACAGAGGACGGGTAGAATAGTAGAGATGGAACGGTTGCTTGTGCTATGGCTGGAGGACAACACGCAACGCCGAATACCAGTTGGCATGTCGGTGATTTGCGAGAAGGCGAGGAGGATCTATAACAGGCTGATAGAACTTGGGACGAGTGAGGGAGGTGCAGGGGAGCAGGGGGGTGCGGGGGGGCAGGGGGCTGCACAGAGTGATCAGGGTGAAGGGACGTCCTCCTCCCAGAGTGATCCGGGTGAAGGGACGTCCTCCCAGAGTGATCCGGGTGAAGGGACGTCTTCCCATAGCGCAGGAGGAGGGACTTCAAGCGCAGGAGGAGTGACTTCAAGCAGCACATCAGGGGAGTTGGATGGACCAGAGACCTTCACTGCATCTAAAGGATGGTTTGATCGTTTCAGGAAAAGAAACAACTTCCACAACATCAGAGTGCAGGGTGAGCATTTAATTTCTCATTTTTATTTTTTAATAATGCAGGTACAGTACAGGTAGTCCACGACTTACGATTGTTTTTTACATTTTTTTTCCCTTTTATTACAGTGTTACAACAGGTTAACCGTGTCATTTTGTGTGCATTTAGGTGAGGCAGCAAGTGCTGACCACGAGGCAGCTGAGGCATTCCCAGCAGAACTGGCTGAGATCATCAGGGACGGTGGGTACACTCCCCAGCAGGTCTTCAATGTGGATGAGACAGGGCTGTTCTGGAAGCGTTTGCCAGACAGGACCTACATCAGTAGGGAAGAACGAACCGCACCCGGCCACAAGGTCGGCAAGGAGCGTTTGACCTTGCTGGTGGGGGGCAATGCTTCGGGTGATTGCAAACTCAAGCCGTTGTTGGTGTACCAATTTAATAAACCCAGGCCCTTCAAAAATGTTGTTAAATCTACACTTCCTGTTTATTGGGCGTCTAATAAAAAGGCTTGGGTGACGCTGGAAGTTTTTACAAATTGGTTCAACAACAACTTTGTTCCAGAAGTGAAGCGTTTTTGCAGTGACCAGAAGATTGCCTTTAAAGTCCTGCTAGTCTTGGACAACGCTCCAGGACACCCCCCTACTCTCACCACGTTGAACAGGCATGTGAAGGTGGTGTACCTGCCTCCCAATACCACCTCTTTGATCCAGCCAATGGACCAGGGGGTTATTAGTACGTTTAAGGCGTACTACCTGCAGCGAGTCATCCGTGCCGCTTTGGAGGCAACGGAGAACTCTCAGACCCTCACGCTGAAAGACTTCTGGCGTAAGTACAACATCCTCGATGCTGTGCACAACATTGGCCACTCCTGGGATCGTGTTACTCCACAGAACATGTGTGGAGTCTGGAAGAAGCTCTGTCCAGAGCTTGTTCAGGGGGTACACGATTCCCAGGAGGTGGACCGTGTAATCGAGGATGTTGTGAGGATGGGCAGGTCACTGGAGCTCGAAATGGACCAGGACGATATCCAACACCTGCTGGGTGCATCAGGAGAGGACCTGTCCCCAGACGACCTGATTCAGCTCGACAGGCACGTCCTGGATGTGGAAGTTGAGGAGGAGGAGGAGGTGGAGGTCATTCCTCCGACCTTCACCAGGCAGGAGATGGTGCTGGCCTTTCAGGAACTCCACAGCTTCCTGGCGAGGATGGAGAAGCAGGACGTGGACTGTGAGAGGTTCGCCAAGGTCCGTCGGGGTGTCCTCAATGAAGTTGCGTGTTATCAGCAGATCCTGGATGATAAAAAGCTAGAAAAGGTGCAGAGCAGCATGCTGCAATATTTTACAAAGGTCACAGCACCGCCTCCAGGATCTGCTGATGCACCAGCTGAAAGGCCATCCAGTCCTCCTGCAGCAAGCCAGGAGGAGGCCTTGGACATCCCAGCGGACGAGAGGCCATCCAGTCCTACTGCAGCAAGCCAGGAGGACATGGACAGCCCACCATCTCCCCAGTGAAACACGCCGCCGCCCCCCCCCCCCGCTCCCTCCCTCCAGGTACAGCACGTACTGAAATGAAATTTTTTTTTTTGGAGTTGTCATGTTACACAAATTAATGTCATCTGTCTCTGCTTATGTTCACAGCCTTCCTCCTCCTCCCCCTCCTCTTCACCAACTCCACCATCCCATCACTGACCTGCCCACCCTCACATCCCAGCACAGCAACGTCAGAAAGGTACAGCAAAGACGTGTTAATTTATTTTCTCTTTTTTTTTTAACTTACATCTACACCTACTGTAATCATCACCTCTCTCTCGACAGCCTCCAAAGCGGCACGTCCCCCTGGTCCATCCACACACCTGCTATGCACCACACCACACACGTAAGGAGAAGTTGTTGTTGTCTGTGTTGTTGTTATCAGCAGGTGTTCACGTCTGTGTGTGTTTGTGTTTCAACAGATCCACTTGCTGTTTCGCCTCATGGAACAGCGTCGGGTACCACGTACCCGTGCTCCTCCTGCTCTGCCTCCAGCCTCCTGCTCTGCCTCCAGCCTCCTCCCTGTGCTCCTGCTCCACACACCACACCACACACGTAAGGAGAAGTTGTTGTTGTCTGTGTTGTTGTTATCAGCAGGTGTTCACGTCTGTGTGTGTTTGTGTTTCAACAGATCCACTTGCTGTTTCGCCTCATGGAACAGCGTCGGGTACCACGTACCCGTGCTCCTCCTGCTCTGCCTCCAGCCTCCTGCTCTGCCTCCAGCCTCCTCCCTGTGCTCCTGCTCCACACACCACACCACACACGTAAGGAGAAGTTGTTGTTGTCTGTGTTGTTGTTATCAGCAGGTGCTGACGTGTGTGTGTGGTTGTGTTCCAACAGTTCATCCGCGTGTTGATCCACGTCATGGTGCTACTGGTCCTCCAGCCTCCTGCACCTGCTCCAGCCTCCTGCTCTGCCTCCAGCCTCCTGCTCTGCCTCCAGCCTCCTGCTCTGCCTCCAGCCTCCTGCCTGTCCTCCTGCTCCACACACCACACCACACACGTAAGGAGAAGTTGTTGTTGTCTGTGTTGTTGTTATCAGCAGGTGCTGACGTGTGTGTGTGGTTGTGTTCCAACAGTTCATCCGCGTGTTGATCCACGTCATGGTGCTACTGGTCCTCCAGCCTCCTGCACCTGCTCCAGCCTCCTGCTCTGCCTCCAGCCTCCTGCTCTGCCTCCAGCCTCCTGCTCTGCCTCCAGCCTCCTGCCTGTCCTCCTGCTCCACACACCACACCACACACGTAAGGAGAAGTTGTTGTTGTCTGTGTTGTTGTTATCAGCAGGTGCTGACGTGTGTGTGTGGTTGTGTTCCAACAGTTCATCCGCGTGTTGATCCACGTCATGGTGCTACTGGTCCTCCAGCCTCCTGCACCTGCTCCAGCCTCCTGCTCTGCCTCCAGCCTCCTGCTCTGCCTCCAGCCTCCTGCTCTGCCTCCAGCCTCCTGCCTGTCCTCCTGCTCCACACACCACACCACACACGTAAGGAGAAGTTGTTGTTGTCTGTGTTGTTGTTATCAGCAGGTGCTGACGTGTGTGTGTGGTTGTGTTCCAACAGTTCATCCGCGTGTTGATCCACGTCATGGATGAGCCTCTGGTGCTACTGGTCCTCCAGCCTGCCTCTGGTGTCCTGCATGTTGCCTCCATCCATCACCTTTGTGTCGTTCTGCATAAATGACTGCTGCCAAAAACCAAAAAAACTTCATGTGATGCACAGACCTGCTCACATCAGGACCACAGACCTGAACTGACACATGCCTGAACTTACAGCTGGCCTAAAATGCTCCCAACATTCATTGTTGAGCAATGGCTCAGCAGTTCCATCAGATGCAGGTTTGATCATGAGAACAACATCTGTCTACCTACACTTCGGTCAAAGTAAGACAATTTTGATTCATTTTTCTGCTGCTTCTCGCTTTTTCTGAGTTCATGGACTTCTTTCTCATGCACATGGACACTCATCAACACAACGTGCTCATGTGTGATTGCTGACATCATTTTGCTGATGTGACTCTCTGATTTGCTGCTGTTTTGCTGTGAAAAGCTGCTCTTTGACAAGTGTTCGTGTGTGATTGTTGACATCATTTTGATGATGTGACTCTCTGATTTGCTGCTGTTTTGCTGTGAAAAGCTGCTCTTTGACAAGTGTTCGTGTGTGATTGCTGACATCATTTTGATGATGTGACTCTCTGATTTGCTGCTGTTTTGCTGTGAAAAGCTGCTCTTTGACAAGTGTTCGTGTGTGATTGTTGACATCATTTTGATGATGTGACTCTCTGATTTGCTGCTGTTTTGCTGTGAAAAGCTGCTCTTTGACAAGTGTTCGTGTGTGATTGTTGACATCATTTTGATGATGTGACTCTCTGATTTGCTGCTGTTTTGCTGTGAAAAGCTGCACTTTGACAAGTGTTCATGTGTGATTGTTGACATCATTTTGATGATGGGAATCCCTGGTTTGCTGCAGGTTTTGATGTGAAAAGCTGCACTTTCAGAAGTGCTCATGTGTGATTGTTGACATAATTTTGATGATGAGATTTCCTGCTGATTTGCTGCAGTTCTGATGTGAAGTTACTGATGTACAGGTGTTTATGGATGCATGTGTGGTGTAATTGTTTAGATAAGTGCTTGTAAATAAAGTTCTGTGCATGTATATAGCCCAGTATGTCAGTGTCATGCTGTTAAATGTGGGCGCGGCGGTCCGTTAGCGGTATTTCCGCGACCTACGAACAGAATAGCGACCTACGAACGAGACGCTACTTTCACCCCCTACCTACGAACCGATCGACCTGCGAACGGTTCTTAGGTCCCAAACTCGTTCGTAGGTCGGGGGTTCCCTGTATATATATATTTATTATATATATATATTAAATTTATTTCCATTGATATCTAATCCAACCAGAATAACAACTCATAGCTCCACAATAATTGATAATATTTTCACAAACTTAACAAATGAGAATTTAAAAAGTGGTATTTTGATTGCCGATTTGAGTGATCATTTACCAATTTTCACAATTTATAATACAGAAAACAGCATTACACAGACAACAAAAAAACAACTAAAAAAAACAAGAGATATAGTGATAAATACATCACAAAAAGCATTAGATAAATTAAAAGATGATCTACGCAAACAAAACTGGAAAGATGTTTACGTGACTGATGTAAACAAATCCTATGATGCGTTTATGAATATCGTGGATGTCTTGTACAAAAAACATTGTGTGCAAAAACACAATATGAGAGCATGTTCCATTGATCAACCATGGATGACAACAGGTTTAAGAAATGCATGCAAGAAAATTCTTGTTTCTTGAAATGCAGAACTCCCGAGGCGGAGATTAAACATAAAAAATACAAGAACAAATTAACAGGAATTATAAAAAGACAAAAGAGAGAATTTTATAGTGATTTATTACATAAAACAAATGGTGATATGAAGGGAACCTGGAGAGTTTTAAACAGTGTCTTCAAAAATCGCCCAAAAAATACGACCTTATCACAGTTTTTTATGAAAGACAATGAAGAAACACGAGATGAAAAAGAAATTGTAAATGAATTTAATAACCATTTTGTGAATATAGGGCCAAATCTTGCCAATGAAATCCCATGTATCGATGGAAACGTGAACTATTTGATTGAAGACTGTGGAGATACTATGATTTTACAAGAAATTGACAATAGGGAAATACTCTTAATAGTTGAAAAATTTGCAGACAAGAGGTCTAGGGATTGGGTTGACATGGATATGGTGGTTGTAAAAAATATAATACATCAGGGGCCTCATGTACAAAGACTTGCGTGGATTTCTTACTGAAAAGTGCCGCACGGTCAAATCCAGAAATCTGCCTATACGCACAAAAAAATCCAGATGTATCAAACTGTGCATACGCCGGTATCCACGCACATTCCTTTTGTACATCACAACCAACGTGGGATTGAGCGCACATGAGAGAGTGGCCGACTCCGCCTTTGACACGCCTCCATATAAATATGCAAATTCATTTAAATATGCCCTGCACGTTAGGAATGTCGTCTTTGCTCTATTGCAAATCATGTCGAAACGTGGAAAAAAGAGGAACTTCACGGACTGTGAACTTTAGACACTTCTGAGTGACGTAGAGGGGCACAGAAAAAGGTTTTATCTGGCACGCGCGCACAACAAACCGTCCACTTTTAAATGAAAAGTTGACCCAGCTGGTTTAACATGCATTGATAGATCAGTGGTTAGCGTGCCTGCCTTTCGTCCCAAAGGTCATGAGTTCGACTCCCGCATGGTACAACGTTTATTTTATTTTTTAATTCATTCCAGATTTAAAGAACACAAGAAAACTGTTTAGAATGAACAACATGAAATGAAGGCAAAAGGGGATTTCTCGTGGTTTTTTTGTTAATAGTTTTCTTGTGTTCTTTAAATCTGGAATGAATTAAAAATAAAGACAAACGTTGTTTTCATTTAAATATACCCTGCAACAGAGAAATATCGTCTTGTCCCATCATGCATCACGTTCTTCAACTGCTAAAACAGCTAAGAATGAACAAAAAACAAGAATTTAAGCTGTGCAGAACTATTCAGTCTTTCTGTTTGTTATATTTTTTGCAGGTTGTATTCTGATTGCGTCCATGTGGATGTAATAATTGTTCATCATGTGTGTTTGGGTGGAAATAATCATTATTCCCACCATGAACAGTTTCCAGAATCGCCTGTAGGTGTCGCCAAAGGAACACAAACCACAGAAACGTGCCTACGCCAAGCCTGGAGCTGGCGTGAAAATGTACTTGGATGCGCACATATTCACGTTCAGTTCAGTTTTGATACATACGGGGTTTTGCGTGGATGGTGACGTACGCACGGTTTTTGTGCGCACGCACGGTTGATACATGAGGCCCCTGGTCATTGAACCATTTACTTACATATGCAACTTGTCTCTTTCAGAGGGCATATTTCCTGATAATATGAAAATTGCTAAATGATCCCTATTTTTAAAAATGGTGATAAAGGTGTTTTTGACAATTATAGACCCATTTCACTGTTACCACAATTCTCTAAAATTCTTGAAAAAGTATTTGCAAACAAATTGGATAAATTTCTTGAAAAACACGACATCCTGAGTGCAAGCCAATATGGATTCAGAGCAAAAAATTCCACATCAATGGCACTTATGGAATTAACAGAAAAAATCACCACAGCCATAGATCAAAAACAACACTGCATAAGTTTATTTGTTGACTTAAGAAAAGCGTTTGACACTATTGACCATACTATTCTTGTCACTAAACTGAACAGGTATGGTATTAGAGGGCGAGCTCTGCAGTGGATACAAAGTTATTTGACGGACAGAAAACAGTTTGTGTATGTTGACGATACAAAATCTGATTTCTGTCCAATTACTTGTGGAGTCCCGCAGGGCTCGATACTTGGACCAAAGTTGTTTATTTTATACATAAATGATTTAGTGAAGGTGTCTGAACTGCTAAATTGTATATTGTTTGCTGATGATACTACCTTCTTTTATTTTGGTAGTGACCTTGAACAAATGACTGAGTTGATAACAATGGAATTTGCAAAAATACAAACCTGGTTTAAATTAAACAAGCTATCACTTAATCTTGGAAAAACCAATTACATGCTATTTAGTAATACAAAAAAGAATATGGATCTTTTTCTAAAAATTGATGGTGTGGAAGTCAAGAGAGTTAATGAGGTGAAGTTTCTGGGTGTGATAATTGATGACAAACTGTCGTGGAAACAGCACATCACTTCGGTAAAAACAAAGTTAGCCAGATCTACTGCGGTACTGTATAAAGTTAAAGATTTTTTGAATGAGACAGCTTTGCATTTGTTATATAATACCATTTTTGTTCCTCATTTAATTTATTGTGTTGAAGTTTGGGGAAAGGCATTTAAAACTACAACAAACCCTGTTTTTATTTTACAGAAAAGAGCTGTGAGAATTATTTTAGGAAAACCTTATTGTCATCCATCTAATACATTATTTAACCAACTTAATTTATTGAAATTTTATGATTTGGTGGATTATAATATTTCTTTAGTTATGTATAAAGCTCAACACAACTTACTGCCTCCAAACATTCAAAAGTTTTTTGTCAAAAGAAGGTCTTGTTATGGTCTTAAGGGAACTGAGATTTTTGCAAAACCTCAGTATAGGACAAGTTTAAAAGGTCGGACTGTTTCGATACAGGGAATTGATTTATGGAACAATTTAGAAAACGATGTCAAATATGCTAAATCTATGCTTGTGTTTAAAAAAATGATTAAATCTAAGTTGTTAACAAAATACGAAAATCTTTAGTTAAATCGACTCTATTAGTATTTATTTTGTCAAAAAATGAAGTTTTTTGTTCAATTACCAGAAAAACATTGCATTAGTTAATTGTTTGGATTGAGTTTGCTTTTGTGTTTTTGTTTTTTTGGAAAAAAAGGGGCAGATACTATAAGATTATTTCTTCTCTCTGCCTCCTTTCATTTTATGTCTTTTTATATTGTACACTGTATGTTTAAATGTTGTTTTTATTGATGTAAAATGAATAAAAAATTAAAAAAAAATAATAATAATAATATATATA
>JBBPBX010066675.1:0-19607 GCA_038048925.1 Garcialebias charrua
AACCCTATCCAACGCTCCACCAACATTTGTCAGATGTAGTAATACAGCACTCTCATGTCCGTTACTGGATTTAGGCCTCTTCACGTCTCTCTGAAACTCTGAGTGTTACACTTTTCTTGAGCTCTGAAGAAGACAAGTGGACACTATTTTGTTACAATTATTTTGAATTAATGGACACCAATCAATCAGAAAGAACTTTCTTTTAATGTGTGTTAATTCAGAATTGATCAACAGTATACCCTGATGCATGCTCAATAATCCAGGTAGAAAAATCCAAAAAAGCTAAGTCTGGTCCTCTGGACATTCAAAAAACAAAACAAAACAAAGCAAAAAAAAAAACTGTAGAAACGTTTCGTCTTTCGTCCGAAAGACTTCCTCAGTCTGAGAAGCTGAGTTCAGCTCAGTCTTATAAATAGCACCCTCCCACAGTGGATCAACCAGTTGGCTGATGACAGCCGAAACCAGCTGCTCACATGATCAAGGAGGACCATCAGCCTGACGATGGATCGTTAACACCCTGATGGTTGTTTGCTATTCACAGAGGGCTGAGTGATACTAGCAATAACAGCATTGTAAGTGGGGGACAGTTGAACCCGGAGGCCTCCACCTCTGTTTAATGATGGACGGTTTCTTTTCACAAAGATGGCCTCCTTTACTCCTCTCTCAAACCATTGTTCCTCTCTATCAAGGATGTGAACATCTTCATCCCTTTTATAAGACTGAGCTGAACACAGCTTCTCAGACTGAGGAAGTCTTTCGGACGAAAGACGAAACGTTTCTACAGTTTTTTTTTTTTTGCTTTGTTTTGTTTCTTGAATGTCCAGAGGACCAGACTTAGCTTTTTTGGATCAACAGTATGCTTTTGTCATTTAATGATGATCTGTTACTTGCATGAGTTTGACCCTTCTGCTGGTTTATTTCTGCAGAACAAGCATGCTTTAATATTATGGCACAGTTCAGGGTAAACTTTTAACTTGCAACTTCTTTTGTGTTGTCTGCGAAGTAGCCATAATATTCTCTGTGCTAACAAGCGGCCATCTGGTCGATTCTATAAACAAGTTTTCCTACTGTCCTTCAGAGATCTTCTGACTGTGGGAGCTGAAACTCATTTGTTTATTTTGTTAAACCAGCCAGTAGCCATTCAGGAGGTGGACAGACTCCGCCCTCCATATAAAGTCTTACTTCCGTTTTGACTTTAGTGCAAAGAGGGACCACTAACTCAACAACTGGTTTTCTCCTCTGGAAAAAGCTGGAAACGTGGTGGTCATTGTGTCAATTAGACCTACGTTTCTCAGCAGAGTTATAGTAAAGCCTTGCTGTGACTCACTCACTCATTTCTGAAAGAATTGGTTTTCTGAATGTTTTATTTTGAAACTCAGCCAGGACGTTGACCTTGTTTCCTACCGAGAGAGGCGAGTTTCCTCGTATCGTGGAATCAGCACACACACACACGCTGAAGTTTCAACTGGACGGCTGTTGGACAAAACAATCCATTGAGTGTGTCCAGATACTTCTCAACTCTTATCTACAGAGACGAAGCGTCAACAGGTAACGAGTCGTGGCTGTGGGCTGGCGTGCGGGAGCCCAGCTGTAACTCGTGTGGGGAAAAGTGTCACCCTGTCATTTCAAAATAATTAACTTCCGTTAAACTTAGCTTTCATTCTAATCCTTCCTCTTATTCTTATTTTTCACAAGCCATTAATCTGTTAAGTAAATGTGCCAACAGGAGTTAGACTCTAACTTTCTGTTTGTTTAACTTGAATTCTTGTCTACAGTAGTTATTAAATCAGAACTAATCTCGATACAATGTTTAATGTACTTTTATGATTGTCTCAATAAAAGGTCTATCTTTTGGTGGATCAACATAAGTTGACGTCTCTCGTGAAATTACATTTGTCTAGTCACTTCAAAGCAATTTAATCCGGAAAAAGAGTGAACTTGTGAATATTGATGGTAGATGTGTGTAGATAAAATCTGCTCAAACCTTTCATCTAAAATATAGGTAAGTCAGTAAACTGACCAATTTTCCTATATTATTACATTTGGTGGCTCGTATGCGTCCCTAATCGGGTTAAATTGTGTTTTTGTAGTCTTTTGTGACAGTTTGTTGGCATAGTTCGTATCCTTGTTTTGGACTTGGGAAGATAGTTCTGGCTGGTGAGTGTCCGGGAGTTGCTAATCACTGCATTGTCTGGTTCATTTCACATTGGAATTATTTTGTTTCACTTTTAAACGTATGTTTGAAGCTGATGGTTATGAATTTGTGTCTGTGTTTGTGAGACGTGTCATTTCGTGTCGCACGTTGCATGCATTTTTTCATTTTGTGACCACCGTGTCACCCTTCCGCCATCTCTACATCTTATTAGTCAAAAGTCAAAGTCAACTTTATTGTCAGATCTGCAATATGTACTGTACAGGACATACACAGGACCGAAATTGCGTTTCTCTCAGTCCCTCGGTGCAACAGTAAACATCTAAACATTGAAACACTGAAACATATAATAATAGACATAAGCATAAAATAGTAAAACTAACACTGTCCTGAGTTTTTTGCATAGTGGTATAAGAGTATGAAAATTTACACCAACTCTAAAACTAAAACATTAAACATTTAATGAACATAATACTGTCCTGAGTTTTTGCATACTAGTATAAAAAAAGAGTATAAAAAGTATAACTAAAATAAACTAAAGGTTTCTAGCATTGACATTTGCAAAGTGGCAAAGCAGCGTATGAGTTAATGTACACAGTATATGTATGAGGTAGTAGTTGATGTTGTTATAGAGGCAAAAAGTGGCATATGCAGTAAGGCACATTGGGCATCCCTAAATAAGACCGTTCAGAGCACACTGTATATGTATCAGCAGTGGTGTAGATATTAGAGTAGTGTAAATGTAAACAGTAGTAATTACATGTAAGCAGTAGTAATAAAAGTAAACAGTATTAATAAATGTAAACAGAGAATGTAAACAGTATTATGATTATAGGCAGTGATGTAATACAAACATTAGTGCAAGTATGAGAAGTAGTGCAAACTGTATGAGCACATGACCGAGAGTTTAGTGAATAACCCGTTTGATGACACAGAGTCCAGTGTTAAAAACTTTGTGTTGAGTGGTAATGTGTGAGAAAGTTTTAGTGTTAAGGCAGTTCAAATGGGAGGGGGGCAGAGCAGGCAGAGTGTTTAGCATTCTGACTGCCTGATGAACAGAGCTGTCTCTCAGTCTGCTGGTTCGAGCCTGGAGACTCCTCAGTCTCCTCCCTGATGGCAGCAGTCTGAAGCAGCTGTGTAGTGGGTGTGTGGGATCACCTGCCATGCAGTGGGCTTTCCGAGTGAGGCGTTTGCTGTGTAAGTCCTGCAGTGAGGGCAAGGAGGTGCCCACGATCTTCTCAGCTGCTCTCACAATGCGCTGGAGGCTCTTGCGGCAGGATGCAGTACATGCACCAAACCACACAGTGATGCAGCTGGTCAGGACACTTTCTATGGCACCTCTGTAGAAGGTGCTCATGATGGGGGTTGAAGCTCCAGCCCTTTTCAGCTTGCGGAGAAAGTAGAGACGCTGGTGAGCCTTCTTTGCCAGTGCTGCAGTGTTCCTGCTCCAGGACAGGTCCTTTGAGACGTGCACTCCCAGGAACTTGGTGCTGTCTACTCTCTCCACTGCGGTGCTGTTGATGGTCAGAGGGGCATGTTGGGCATCCTTCTTCCTGAAGTCCACAACAATCTCCTTTGTCTTCTCCATGTTGAGAGTGAGATTGTTGTGTCCGCACCACAAGGCCAGGTGGCTCGTGGTGCGGACACAACAATCCAAAACAATTATTACATTGCGGTTTACTGCTGTGCGCTGTCTTCACATTTTGCTGGGGATCTGTGGTGCCTATTTCTGTTGCAACGTTTGTTAGAGAGGGTTCGGCGAACCATCTCTTCTTCTGAACTGGACCAGAAACTGTCCGGTTCCGACGAAGACTCCGTTGTTTTCAACAGTTAGAAGTGCTGTCTTCATCTGGTATACTCTGATACTGGCCTGTATGTGATTTGGCTCATTAACAGCATTCTCTGTGGTGTATTATTCGTTTATTTTGTGAATAAGTGTCTAGAACTTTTGGGTCGAGCTAACGTTAGCATTCCCGAAGCTGAGGTTGCAAAGACCGCTGTGATTGTGTGTTGTGTTCAAAAAAGTTGGTTCTGTAGACTACTGGTTGTCAGAGTTCATTTGTACACACAGTTCTGACAGTTTATCTGTTTTGTTTCGTCTCTAGTCATGTAATATCGTTGAAAGACTGCTTAGCCGCAGTGTTTTATGATATTTATGAGTGTTTTAGGACGTAAAAAAAAGTCAGTTCGATGCTAAAATCCGACCGACCTCAAAGGTCCGTGAACGCGTCGTTTCAACGACACATCACCGTGTGTGACGTAGAGGGACGTGAGGTATAGTGGACTACATTACCCATGAGCACTTGGGTTGAGAACTACGTGTTTTGTCTTCAATGTGAGAGTCGGTTACGCTGTAAGTGGTGACGCGTACAGGGTGGGACGGCCCACTCCTCGTCTGTTTTCACTTCAGCTACCAGAGTGCACAAGCTTCAGGCTTGTTTGTCCGTTACTATCTTTGAAAGACTGTTTCATCGCGGTGTTTTTGAGATTTTAATGGATGTATTGAGTCAGTTGATCTGAGACTACCAAACGCCATGTGACCATGTCACGTGACACCGGAAGCTGCATCTGGTTTAAGGGATCCGACTGTTTTCTTTTTCTTTTAAGAAAATGTTTAAAAATCACAGTACCTGTTATAAACGGTGTTAGTCACATCGAGTTGTCGCTTATAAGAACGTAGTTCTGGCGATCATCATGTAAAGGCTCTAACTCTTTCTGTAAGGTCGCTTTTAGTACGTTTTGTTGGGTGCTTTTCGTGAGCTAAAAGCTAAGGCTCCGCTCGCGGGTGACAACAGCGCCTCTATAGCGGTCAGAAAGAGAAATTGCAGTCGCTGTGATTAAAGCATATCAGCTTTGCACCTCCATCTGCTGGATGCTATGGAGACTACGGTTCATGTATTTCTGTCTGCATTTCAACTTTCCTGTTTTTGAAATAGAGTACAGTTTGAAATGTTGGACGCACAGCATCCTTTGATTTGATTTTCACATAAAATCAAATATTGATAGCAGAACAGTTTCACAGAATTAATGCAGACATGTCTGCATTTTGATAAAACAACACTTTTATCGTAATTCTGTGCATACAAGCTTTCCATCTTTATTTTAAACAAAAAGTTTAAAATAAGAGACATGATGCATCTTTTGTCTTGATTTTTAACAGAAATCACACAAAGATAGCCGAGCTTTGATCTTGTCACAGGTCGACAAATTCATAAAAATCACTGATTTTTATTTGATATAACATCCTGAGAAAATTTTACAGTAAATCCATGCATTTGAATCTGAATCACTTTTATAAGCATTTGTGTGAATAAACAGAGGCTTAGGTTAGTTAGTAACTGTTGTTCGAATATAAGTTCTAGGTGAAGTTGACACTGCTCAAGGGCGTTTTAACTTTACAATTCATTGGGGTAATTCCTGACATATGGTACCTATGATAATAGACTTATTGAATACAGTGAAACACATAAACCTGGAGGCTGGTTTGTTTTAATTTATTCAATGCTACATTAAAAGTGATGATTTATATGCACACTGTAAAATCGAACCATCTTGCTTGATTTTTCACAAAAAGTCATTACAAAGATGGAAGTTCACAACGGTGCAACACCTGAATGTGTCCCAAGATGGGTTAGGTGGAGCCAAGGCCCTGCCCCTGTACCTCGCACATTGAGACATTTTGTACCAGAGCATGATGCTTACTTAGCTGCGAGGAATGTCCTTCAGCAATCAGGTGAACATCCCCTGTTGTTTTTCGACAGGCTCCTCTCTGCGTATTCGGGTGACATAACTGTCCCTGGCATAGAGGAAAATGAACAGTTTTAACGTCTTTTCAGTGCAAATCTCCTGCCTATAGCAAATGTGTACGCTTCAAGGCTGATTTCAATGAAAGTACCATGGAAGAAGTTAAACAATACGCTATGAAGGTTTTTGATGTGTTCACCCAACACAAAACACTCTCAGAGGTGTGCTCAGGTCAAAAGGTCAAATCCCACTCGCAGAAGAAGAGGTTGCCTCTCCTACAGTGTGCGAGAGTACACAGGATTTTCATAACAACAAACAACAGAATGTTGTTGCCAGCTGGAACAGTGACTCAAATCGGTTCAGAGGGAGTTCTACTCCTCGTGTACCTCAGATTGACAAATCTGAGACGAGCAAAGAACCACAAAAGGTAGGTGTTCGCTCTCTAGGTGAACCAAGATGGTTCAGATCGACCCAAATGGGTTTAGACCGAGGTCTAACAATGGGTGAACTTCGTAAGAAGTTGATGTATGGGCGCCGATACCCGTTGAACAATGGTTGGTCCCTATAGGAACCCCCGAGAAGCTACCCTCCTGCCCCTGCACCTCGAGCAGAACTGTTCGAGACATGCAAAGAGTCACACAAGCTCCAGACTAAGGGAACGATGCCTCCGCGCTCGGAAGAGACTGAGGAAGTAAGTAGTTTGTTAGATGATTTGAATGTTACAGAAGATGAACTATCTGACACACTGTGTGGCGTTATCCTTGATAATGTCACTAACAACGTTGTCCATCCTGGTGAAGCAATGTGCAACACTGTCTTGTACAAAGACTCAGAGCAGACTGTTGACAACAATAACGTCAACATTGCCAAAGATGCTGACAGCAAACAAATTGCTGATAATCAACATCCTGAAGGTCAAGATGCTGATTTTTACATCAAACAAATTGCTGACGGTCAAAAGCATCCTGAAGGTCATGATACTGACAGCCAACAAGATGGTGACAGCGATGAAGATTACATAGACGGAGGTACACGTGAACAAAAACTTGTGAAACCTAAACGGTTTCTGTGTAACCTTATCAAAAGGGGGATGGCTAAGAAAGCTTACCTGCCAATCACACTGGAAGGGGTCCTCGCACGAGAAACGCTCCTGGATTGTAGTTCAGATGTATCTCTGATATCAGCCAAACTGTTTGAGGAGCTAAGGACCACCGCTAACGGTGTTAACAAGCAAATACCATTCGGGAAATGTGCTATTGAACTGCGAGGCCTCGCAGAGACGGGTACATCCCTGACAGCTATAGCCATGGTTCACATGCAGATTGGCAAAATGTCACTATACCATACGTGTCTAAACTTGACTCTCTCCAATTTTTGGTCAGCCAAGATTGTATTAATCGCTTCGACGCGATTATAAATTATGGTGATCAGACATTGTGGGCCACAGTGAACGATCCACTGCCGTTCGAGGTGACTCCACAAGGTCACTGTCTGACAGCAGGTACCGCTGAGGTCACAAGGGATTCCCCAGCCAAGAGCACGAGCCCGGTAAGTGAACCTTCAACTACAGGTGAGACAGTTGGGCCGGACTCTGGCCCATCACGAGGACCTCCTCTGTGAGCTGACGCCTTCAGCACTCACTGAACACTACCTACCACAGGTAGGAGACAGTGTGGAGATCCAAGGAACACACACCAAAGAGGCTGTACTGTCCTCTGGGACAGGTCATTCAGCTATCAGCCAAGCTTTCAATGAAACCTTGGTTCAAGGGCATCTGAGTCCAGAAATTGGCAGTCGACCAGACACTGACAGTCACTTGGACATCATTGTTACAGATTTTGAGGATCCCTCATCAAACAAAAGGGGGGCAAATTCACGTTACCTACCACAGGTAGAAGACGGTGTGGTGGTCCATGGATCCCGCACCAAAGACGTTGTACTGTCCTCTGGGACATGTAATTCAGCTATCAGCCAAGCTTTCAATGAAACCTTGGTTCAAGGGCATCTGAGTCCGGAAGATGACAGTCGACCGAACGCTGACAGTCACTTAGACATCGTTGTTTCAGATTTTGAGGACATCTCATCAGACAGAAAGGGGGCAAACTCATACTTCCGGTGTGTGATCCAAGGATCACACACCGAGAACGCTGTACTGTCCTCTGGGACAGGTAATTCGGCTATCAGCCAAGCTTTCAATTAAACCTTGGTTCAAGTGCATTTAAATCTAGAACTACTCAGTAATGACATAGTTCTTGCAGACTCAAAGAGCATCTCTTCAGTCATGAAGTGGGAAGACACACACCACAACGACAGTGACCCATCGCAGTCTGACCATTCCGACACACTTGCGACTGCGCCAATGTTACGGCTGGCTCAGGCCGAACACATTAAATGGACAAAGGACACAAGAAGGCAGAAGGTAACTTAAAAAGCTTTATTGAAAACTGCCCGACTCCTCCCTCCAGGTGCGGAGTGCACCGTCTTCTGGCACAGGGCAACAAAAAAGGAGCAAAAATAGACAAAAGTTCAAATAAATGGTGGACAAGAGTGAGTCAGCCAAAAAGAATATAACGTCACCAGCGCAGGGCCAACCCATAAAAACAGGGCCGTCGAAGCCTGTCTAGTGACGGACTACCTAACCAAAGGGGACTCTAGGGGTAAAAGAAAACCGAGAACTGAACTACCGATCTCACTCTGTCATCAGGCAAACAAAAAGAGTCCAAACAGCTGGTCACCACCAGCTACACAACCTCCTGGTTAAACCAAACCACACAGGTCAGCCTCCCTCTTCTGAGCAAGATCCAAATGTCAGTAATGCAGCCTACAGCCACCAAGTGCACCAAGCATTGCAAAGCCAAAAATGAGCAACCATTCCTAAGTGCTTCAAGCACAGTCAAACTTCACAAGGACACATGAGCAGACAATTTCTAAGTGCATCTAGCACAGTCAGGACCAAACATGAGCAATCAGCTACTCACCAACAATCTTCTAGACAGAAGATCAAACTTCCTGACAGGGGCGGGCGGAGAACACCCCACAGTACCCAAACAGTACTCAAACAGTACCCAAACAGTACCCAAACAGTACCCAAACAGTACCCAAACAGCTCAGCACAAAGCAACCAAACTCTGAGCTCACAACCTCCGCATTCAAGTACAGTCAACTTGAAGTATATATAGGCGTGGCTCTCAGGTGTTCCTGGCTGAACACACACAAGCCTGATCATAATCAGACTAATTAACCATCAAAACAAGACTGCAGCCAACATATACAAAAAACTGTAGGTGTCAGCATGGGTAGCTTCCTCAGGATACATAACAGCCGACAGTTGTGACACGCCTGAATTACGCGGAAAGAGGTAAACGTACAGAAATATGTTGGCCGAAACCTATAAGGTTCCTGTACAAGGCTCGCAGTCATAACCCCACAGTACCACCTCAGGCCAACAACCAAATGGTGGCAATTCACATCGTGAAAGGTCAGGTTATTAGCCGACAGCAGGCTTATTTTCAACCATCTCCTACGTTTCTCAACTTAGGACTGTCCATGGAGGCCTCGTGCCATGTGGACCTCGACTGCAGAACCACGTCTGTTGCTATGTGTAACACAGGCACAGACGAGGTACTGATCCCAAGAAACATGCGGCTAGGATGGTTGATCTCTACTGATTCCCATGATTTTGAACTTAGCGTTCCATTTCTGGGAGGCCTCCCAGAAAACTTGTTCCCAAGTCGACACACAGGACGAATCTTGTTCACAAAACCAACACAGGCCATAACCCTCTTCTCCCCAAGTGAGTCCGGCCATGACCCAGTCAATAGGCTCGGTTTCAACAGAGGAGAAAGCCTTGGCCTTCAAATTTATAGTGCCCTACCTGTAGACTGGTTTTACGACACTGAAAGGGTCTGAATGGAGCTCCCCAATGAACAAGAACCCACCTCGGTTGCTTCACAGATTGAACAGGTGGTCGCTCAAGCTGGCACAACTGATGAAGAAAGGGACAGGCTTCGCAAAGTTCTCTTAAAATACGAGGAATCATTCTCGACTGACTCAACGGATTGTGGTTTGACCACGCTCCACAAAGTGAGCATCCCAACCCCACCTGACGTTCCTCCTGCGTTCGTCAGGCAATACAAGTGTAGTGGACCTACCCAGGGTCAAACTAAGGTTTTTGAACTGTCCAGTGATGACCTTTACTGACCTCTCAGTAAAGCAAGACATTTACCACAAAATCATTCCATTAGTTGTAATCTGAGAATATAGTCATCAAAAGAGACTATTTCTATCTTTGATTTTATTCTAATGTGATCAAAAGAATAACTTTTGTCATTTTCATGATATATGTTATATGCTGTTATTCTTTAAATGTGAAACATCAATGTGTCATTTCTGCAAGTGAAAAGGTGTCAAAGTTCAGCTAAAATGTCAAACTGACTTACACTGAAATTGTTTTTGTCGAGTTTCAGCTAAAACTCTCATCTAGCGTCTGAAAGTCTCTCACTCAGATACTTTTCCTAAACAATTTCCTTCTCTGCGCTGAATTTCACCTTGAATAGTGATAACAAGTGGACCAATGAAAAAGAGGCAAGCCTCACTCCTCTCTTTGAGCCTTTTTTAAGTTCTAAGTTTTGCATGAACGCTTCAGAGTCTGCAAGAGTCTGCAAGAGTTTGGAAGGAACCAGAAGGTTCCTAGAGTTTCGGGGAACTTCAAAGAGATGTGAACCTTTCCCAAAGCGCTGGGGCACGTTTGGTCAAGAGCTAACGACCTTCGTCTTCAGCTAAGGACTGATAACCTGCTGTTATGAGTCCACGTCGAATGAGCGTAAGCTCAAAACTTTGTTATTCCTTCCTGGAATAAATTATCTTGAGCCAAAAAGCCACGACTGCCACGGCTTCTGCCGACGAAAGCGAGTATCACCGACACCGACAAGGTAAACACATGTGGAGTCCAGCTTGGACTTGCGGGACCGACGACTCGTCAGTCCAAAGCTGATCACAGCTCTTTACCAGAACCGAGGCGGACGTCTTAAGGTAAAGGAGCCGCTGTTTGCTTGCTGGAGGTGTGATGATATCTTAGCTGGACGCGTATGGAAGAGTGTCATCTGGTTTCATAAATGCAAGATAAACTTCCTCTCTTAACCTCCCAATTCTTCTTAAATCTTTCCTCCTCTCCTTTCCCTCAATTCTAAGCTGGAAACTATTTTAAGCTAAAGAGCCCACAGACTAAATATGTTAACATCCAGTATTGAAGTCTGTTGTGTTGAATTTAAGTGTGCTGACGTATCAAATTGAAAGAAAGTGAAATCATATCAATCAAGTGTAATGGTGTTAATTTAGTGATTTATTTTAAATAAATGGTAGTGTCGCCTGGCATACCAACTAAGTTAACGTGTCCATTGTCACTCTATAGCTCTGTTTATTTATCCATCATAAAGATCACAGAAATATTGGGTAAACTGAAAAAGAAAAGAATCCGTGAAATTACTATTCAATCTGAATAAGTAAATTAATTAAGGTAAAGAGGTCAGTATTAATAGTGACCTCCTCATAATCCTTTACATCTGGTGGCCGTACGTGTTTTCTAAAAGTTTATTGATAAATCTGTGGTCTCTCATGAACTGTAACGTCATGTTTGCATAAGAGGATCCAAGTTTTAAACTCTGAGGATAATAATTTTGGCTGGAAGTGTCAAAACAGGCAGATTCTGCATGTTTTTATCATTTGAAGCTGTGAGATTATTATCGTTTCAACTCTGTTACACGCTGTTGGAAGCATTCAGGTGAAGTTTTGTCAGCCCGTGGTCTGTGGGGGTTCTGGTTCCGATCCAGTTCACGCACGGACTCCTGTACAACGCTTTGTTGAAATGACCGCCGAGTCATAGAACCTGAAAGCTAATTTAACATCTACAAGATTGCTATTGTGGTATTTTACATGTTAGAGCAGGTCAAAGAAGCATATTACTGTTAGAAAGTGTCGGATAATGGTTCTGTTCAGACCCGATTCCTGCTCCCTTAAAGTGGACAGAACCGACCTTGAAAGCGGCTCCGAAGAGAGTCCGTGTTGTGTTACAGTTGAAGTGCTGGGTTACTGAGCGTAGCTAAGCTGTGCCTGTTTTAAATGTGAATGCCACGTTTCAGAGTTTTAGGGAGTTAATTTGAAGCGTTTTGAGTTGTTTAAGAGTCTATAAAGTTGCGTTCTATTGTGCTAAGCTAACGTTAAAGAGACGTGTCATGCATGTTTGTTTATGAGCTGTGATTGGATGAACGAGAGCTGTGAACTGTCAATCACTCTCGTAGCGAACGCTGATTCGCTGATTTGGGAACGCACGCTGTTGCGAACAACCCACTTTGTCGTCATTTCCGGCACTGCACTGGTCGAAGGTAAGAAACTACATTCACCATGAATGCTTGGAATGAACTACAAACGCTGTGATTGATTGGTTGACGTCACGTATCTGTTTAGCGAGCTCCGCCTCGCTCAACGGAAGCTGGTGACGCGCTACGTCGACCCGCCTACTTGTGTCGTCATTTCCAGGTGCACTTCGGGTGACAAGCAGTTCACACACCCACAGGACAAACGGAGATTTCACTGAGAGTTTAAAAACTCATTTAAAGCCATCTAAACTGTCTAACAACATAAATTTGTCTCTGACAAGAACGTAGTTCGAGCGTTTATCACGAACATACTAGAAACTAACTCTAAAAGGTAGTTTTCAGTTAAATACTGAATGAAATAAATCAGTCTCCACGTGATAAAATTAAGACTCGAAGCTGCCCCCTGTTGGTTAAAAGACGTTGACAGATGAGTTTTCTCAAATACATCATGAGAAGTCAGCATTTTTATGGTGAATTACCAGCTTTTAAAATTGTTCTGTACGCAACAAAAACTCCTGTTTATTCTAAATACAAATTTTAGTATAACAGAGGCACAGACACACAATTTGTGCTCATTTTAAATACTGAAGAGATTTAAAATAACACTCAAGAAGCATTTTTTTTATTTGATTTTTCAAATAAAAAAAAAAAAAAAATAAAATGATGGAGAACAAAGCATTTCCACATTAAGCTCTTCACATCTCTGAATTTTAAACAGAATTGTTGTACATCTGTACACTTTTAGTTAAAAATTGCATTTTTAACATTTTTCTGTGTAAAATTAATGACTCCAGTTTATTTTAAATAAAACGTTTAAAATAACAAACAAAATTACATTTTTCACTCCAGATAACTGCGGCAACTCAAACAGTTTTACTGAATCTGAAATACATTCTCTTGGTGCAAAATAAAACAAAATCTGCTAACATTTTAGTGTGAACATTGCATTTATTTGAAATCTTTAAGAAGTCGTTTGAGTGAAAGACAGAAAACATTAAGCGTGGTTTAATAGTAATTGTTTTAAAAGATAGGTCTATTAAGTTAATACGGCCACGAAGGCTTAACTTACCATATTTTTCATTGAAGGTAAAACCTAAAATAAATAAAAAGGTACTGAATGAAGGAAAGACTTGTTTATAGATTACAGGAACCCAGAAAGCTGTTTTAGTTAAATAACTCACCGCTAAGAAAGCATTTATTTGCATACACTATTATAAATACCGTCTTATTGATTCAAACAAACATCTCTCATTAATTTGGAGAAATTTCAAAACAAAGATGGGATATGACGATTATGATGAAGCTTTCAAGCTGATCGCATCAAGGCGTGAAGAGCTGGAAGTATTAAAGCAGAAGTACATTCAAGAACGTGAAGAAGATCACCGAAAAAAACTTGAGTTCGAACGTTTGTTAGGCGAATTAAAAACACAACGGGGTGCTGTAAATGTTTGTGACGCTCACAGACAAAACAATGACCCGATCTGGTTAAAAACAAAACCAGAGCGTGAACTACATTACCAACAAAAGTTCGTATCCCAGTCGCAAAAAATAGGCGAGGTTCTCTCTCCTATAGAAAGCGAGAATAAACACTGTCGTCTCAAAGGTCCTCTGACCTCAGAAGAGGTAGAGTTCTTACGTCGGGTGTTAAAAGAGTTGGATAATACAAGCGAGAATAAACACTGTCGTCTCAAAGGCCCTCTGACCTCAGAAGAGGTAGAGCACTTACGTCGGTCGTTAAAAGAGTTGGATAATACTAGCAAGAATGAACAAGATTTTCAAACTGACATACACCGAAATGTTGGTACCAGCTGGAACAGTGACTCAAAATGGTTTAAAGGGAGCCCCGCCCCTGAAGCACCTCAGATTGAAAAATCTGAAACAAGCAACGAACCACAAAAGGTAGGTGTTCACTCTCTAAGAGACCCACAACGGTTCAGATCGAACCAGATGGGTGAAAACCAAGGTCCATCGGTGGGTGGACTTCAAAAGAAATTGAAGGATGAGGACCTATACTCATGTAACTATGCGTGGTCCCAACAGAAACCCCTGAGCCTTGGAACTGCACCTCCCGCGCCTCGAACAGAACAGTTCAAGACAGGCAAAGAGTCACGAATGTCCCGGAATAATGGCCCAACACCTCTATGCTCGGAAGAGACAGAGGAAGTAAGTAGTTTGTCAGTAGATTTGAATGTTACTGTGCTTGACCAACCTGATACAATGAGTGGCGTTATCATTGATAATGACACTATCAACATTGACCAACCTGGAGCGATGTGTAGCACTGTCTTTCACAAAGACTCAGAGCACACAAATAACTCAGCGCACACTACTACCAACATTGCCATGGATGTTGACAGCAAACCAATTGCTGACACACAACAACATCCTGAAGGTCATGATGCTGACAGCCAACAAGATGCTGACAGTAAACAAGATTACACAGACAGAGTCACACGTGAACAGAAACGTGGGCCAAGACCTGTGAGGTTTCTGTGTAACTTTATACAAAGGGGGGTGGCTAAGAAAGCTTACCTGCCTATCACACTGGAAGGTGTCCTTGAGCGTGAAGCCCTCCTGGATGGCAGTTCTGATATAACTATTATGTCGGCCAAGCTGTTCGAGGAGCTGAGGACCGCCGCTAACGGTGTTGACAGGCAAATACCCTTTGAGAAATGTGCTATTGAGCTACAGGGTCTCGCAGAGACGAGAACAACCCTAACAGCTATGGCTATGGTTCACATGCAGATTGGCGAAATGACACTACGCCACCCGGTGTACGTGTCTAAACTTGACTCATTCCCATTTCTGGTTGGCCAAGATTTTATAAACCGCTTCAACGCGATTATAGATTATGGTCAACAGAAAATGTGGAGCACAGTGAGAAAACCCCTGCCAATAAAAGTGCCTCCTAGTTGTGATACAGACTGCCTAACCGCAGGTACCGCAGAGGACACAAGGGACTGCTCATCCGAGGACGAGAGCCCGGTAAGTGAACCTTCAACTACAGGTGAGACAGAAGAGACCCAAAAGTTGGACCAAACTCTGGCCCAACAAGAGAACCTCCTCTGTGAGCTGACACATTCAGCACTCCCTGACCACTGCCTACCACAGGTAGTGAAAGGTGTTGAGATCCAAGGATCCCACACCGAAGACGCTGTACTGTCCTCTGGGACAGGTAATTCGGCAATCAACCAAGCTTTCAATGAAACCTTGGTTCAAGGGCATCTGAGTCCAGAAAATGACAGTCATCCAAACGCTGACAGTCACTTGGACATCATTGTTGCAGATTACGAGGACCCCTCATCAGACAAAAAGGGGGCAAACTCACATTACCTACCACAGGTAGAGAAAGGTGTGGAGATCCAAGGACCCCACACCGAGGTTGCTGTACTGTCCCCTGGGACAGGTAAATCGGCTATCAGCCAAGCTTTCGATGAAACCTTGGTTCAGGAACATTTGAGTCTAGAACTAATCAGAAATGACATAGTTTTTACAGACTCAAAGAGCCCCTCTTCAGTCAAGAAGTGGGAAGACACACAAAACGACAGTGACCCGTCGCAGTCTGTACAATCAGACGCACCTGCGACTGCACCGACGGTTGTGACACACCTGAATTACACGGAAAGAGGTAAACGTAAGAAGATACGTTGGCCAAAACCTAAACGATTCCTGTGTACCGTCTTCTCTCAGCTGCGCGAACAGCTTAAACTAAACGACGGCATCCTAACTTGTGCCCATGGACGGACGTCCTCACCTGTGTTCGTGGTCCCCCATGACCAAAGGGGGGTGATGTTAGGCCATGCCAAAGACAAAGATTTGAATGTACACCTCAGAAACACTTTTGCTTTCGCCCAGAAAAACCTGGAAAGATCTGCTGAAGGACGTAAGGCGTACTATGACCAGAAGGCCTCTCACAATGAACTCCAAGTGGGAGACAGAGTCTGGTACTATACGTTCGCCCCAGCAACCGGGAAAGGAGGGTCCGAGACCGGAACTCTCGCCCGCAAACTAATGCCCAGGTGGACTGGACCTCATCTGATAACAGACAAAGTGTCCTCAGTCGTCTACGAAATCAAAATCAGCAAAGGCCGCAAAGAGCCAATTGCTAAATGGGTACATCGAAATCAGATCAAACCTTACAAGGCGTTCAATGAATCCACAAAAGACAAAGATCTCACAAACACACCGACTTCATGGGATAATAAGGTCGTCCAAACACAAGTTAGTAAATAAACTAATCAGGTTTAAACTACCATATTTCCCACCCTATAAGTCGCATTGTCCAATTTGAACTTAGAAACGCTAAGCCTAAAACCCACAACAAAAACTAACCTTAACAACCGTTTAAATCCACGAGATTTAATTTGACCTCGGTCATAAAGTTGAGACCTGTTTTTCTTGTGTGTTGCACTTTGGAATCTGACGACAAGAGTGTGTCGAAGCAGTGAAACGTTGTTTCCTTGTTGTTTAGTCATTACTGTTGTCATTAGTTGAGATATTGTTTGGTTCTGAACACTCCCAGCCAAAAAGGTTTTGTATTAACATTGGTTAATGAATGATATGGATTTAACTATGCCAACATGCAGTTCGTTTTGTTAAATCTCAATCGTCGAAGAGTCAATGTAGTTTAAAGCTACTCAAGGTACCATAAACTACACTGGTCTCACAATTTCTAAATTGAACCGATTCGATCGTTTCTATTCTAGATTATCTATTCATTTTGATGAGTCTCGCCATAGACTTCAAAATTTATTAGGAATACCAAATCCTACGTCGTTCGTCTAAAAGACAACAGACATTTAGATCAAACTATATTTCATTTTTATTTTAGTTTAACCTAAACTAAGTAATGAATGGAGGAATAGTTTGGAATTAGAGGCCTTCGTTACAGAAGCCCTCCAAAATTTCATAGGTACGATCCCTATATCTAATTTTACAGAATTGATCCACCCCTTAATTGGTAATTGTAGCTGATCTAAACCATGATAGCTTACATACCAGGTGCATATAGGTAGGGCCTAATGTAAAATCCCAATCATAAGCCCACCTAAAAAACCACATAATTGCATGACACATAGAACCAGAGTGGCACTGACTGGAAACCAACCAGCCAACAACCTTCGATGTGGGGACCTGCAGCTCCAACGCTTGGTCTTCAACCTTCATCCAAGGGTCGCCTCCTCTGCGTCAATCGAGGGATCCCCTCTACATGCTGATTATGAAAACAATTGTTGCTGATCAATCAACAAAACTAACCGTTGTGGAATTACTGCTGTGGAATTACCGCTGTGGATTATAAGACTTTGTTTTCCAAAGGATCACAGACTTTGTTTTCCAAGAGTTAACAGACTCAGTTTTCCAAGGGATTAAAAGCTTTTCGCAATGGGATTACCTCCGAACAGTATGGAAGTTCCAAAAACTTTATGGGATTATAATTTTTGATTTTTCTTTTCCACTTGCTGGATTACTTCAAGATCAAAGACAGTTCAAGGTTTCCTTTCGTGTTGGACCCCATCCCCAAGGACTGGCGATGGCTTCCAAAAGGGGGGAGATGTAGTGGACCTACCCAGGGTCAAACTAAGGTTTTTGAACTGTCCAGTGATGACCTTTACTGACCTCTCAGTAAAGCAAGACATTTACCACAAAATCATTCCATTAGTTGTAATCTGAGAATATAGTCATCAAAAGAGACTATTTCTATCTTTGATTTTATTCTAATGTAATCAAAAGAATAACTTTTGTCATTTTCATGATATATGTTATATGCTGTTATTCTTTAAATGTGAAACATCAATGTGTCATTTCTGCAAGTGAAAAGGTGTCAAAGTTCAGCTAAAATGTCAAACTGACTTACACTGAAATTGTTTTTGTCGAGTTTAAGCTAAAACTCTCATCTAGCGTCTGAAAGTCTCTCACTCAGATACTTTTCCTAAACAATTTCCTTCTCTGCGCTGAATTTCACCTTGAATAGTGATAACAAGTGGACCAATGAAAAAGAGACAAGTTTCTCTCCTCTCTGTTTCCTTCTTTAAGTTCTAAGCTGTTGCTGGAACGGAAGAGTTTGCTGAGGACCTCAATGCCCTGATGAGGTTCCCCAAAGGGCTGAATGACTACCAGTCACGCGCTAAGGACTCGTCATCCAGCTGGGACTGATAACATGCTGTTATGGGTCCACTTCGAACCAGCGTGAGCTCAAAAACTTTGTTTGTTCCTTCCTGGAATAAGTTATCTTGAGCCAAAGAAACCACGACTGCCACAGCTTCTGCCGACGAAAGTGAGTATCACCGACACCGACAAGGTAAACACGTGTGGAGTCCAGCTTGGACTTGCGGGACCGACGACTCGTCAGTCCAAAGCTGATCACAGCTCTTTACCAGAACCGAGGCGGACGTCTTAAGGTAAAGGAGCCGCTGTTTGCTTGCTGGAGGTGTGATGATATCTTAGCCAGAGGTGTCAAGTAACGAAGTATAAATACTTCGTTACTTTACTTAAGTACAAATTTTAGTTATCTATACTTTAGTAAAGTAATTATTTTTCAGCCTACTTTATACTTCTACTTCTTACATTTTCACGCAATTACTGGTACTTTCTACTCCTTACTTTTTAAAAATAGCCTCGTTACTTTTCTTTCATTTTGCCGTTTTTTTTTTGTAGAATATAGATATTCACGCAGGACTTTCCAAACATAAATATCCGCATCAGCAGCCGTCGTCACTCACCAGTGTTGCCAGATTGGGCGGTTCACCGCGATTTTCCTTCTGACTTTTGCGGGTAAAGAGTGCTTTGGGTGGGTGGGACTCTATCTGGCAACACCGGTCACACCGGTGTTTACGCGTGTGTCTTTACATCCGTGGCAGCGTCGGCAGCGCCGGGACCCTCCATCAGTAGTTGGGGCGTCTTCTATAGCAACTTCATCCGGCGAAGCCATGCTGTCCGTGACGCTGACTTGCTAGGGGCTCTGCTAGCGCTAGCATTAGCGTCTCGCGAGACAACGTTACCTCTCAACGAGAGATATCGCGGGAGTTTAATATCGCGAGATCTCGTACAACAAGATCTCGTTACATGCCTAATATTGAGGTAAGCTGAAAGTTTTTTTTTTTTTTATCAGTTGATTACTGACTTCTAGTGACCTAGTAACATACTAATGTTGTATAATAAATATAAACGTGAAAGACAACAAAACCAGGAGAACCCTTGACCAATTTGTTCTGCACCGGGCAACACCAGAGGCAGATATGGTATGTAAAAAAAAAAAACTGCCATCAGTTATGTCCAGAAGTGGTTTGACTTCTCAGAGGAAAACTGGCTCTTTCACCTTCAGCCCCTCTCTCTGGCAT
>JBBPBX010066676.1:0-11447 GCA_038048925.1 Garcialebias charrua
GTGATGGACTGGCCCACTCCTCTGAACCGCAAACAACTCCAACGCTTCCTGGGCTTCGCCAACTTTTATCGCCGTTTCATCAGGAACTTCAGTCAAGTTGTGTGTCCATTAACCAAACTCACCTCTTCTCTCCGTATTTTCTCTTGGAACAGGGAGGCTGAAGAGGCCTTCATCAAACTCAAGGGACTTTTTTCCTCTGCCCCTGTTCTAACCCATCCTGACACCAGTTTGCAGTTCATTGTTGAGGTTGACGCCTCGGACACCGGCGTGGGTGCTGTTCTCTCGCAGAGGTCCCCTGTTGATGGCAAGGTCCACCCTTGTGCATTTTTTTCTCGCCGCCTTTCTCCTTCTGAGGCCAACTACGACGTGGGAAATCGGGAATTGTTGGCCATCAAATTGGCTCTCGAGGAATGGAGGCATTGGTTAGAGGGGTCCAACCTGCCTTTTATTGTTCTCACCGACCATAAGAACCTTTCTTATCTACGGAGTGCCAAACGACTGAACCCGAGACAGGCCAGGTGGTCCCTGTTTTTCACCAGGTTCAATTTTTCTATCACTTATCGCCCTGGGTCCAAGAATGTTAAGCCTGATGCCCTGTCCAGACAATTCTCGTCTACAGATTCCGCCGAGACCACTGAGGCCATTCTCCCTCGCACCTGTGTTGTTGGTGCCACCTCCTGGGGGATCGAGAGGGACATCATTCAAGCTCAACAGACTGAACCTGATCCTGGTACTGGTCCACCTAATCGTTTGTTTGTTCCCGTGTCTGTGGTCAGCCAGGTCCTGCAATGGGTTCACTGTTCGAAGTTCTCCTGCCATCCTGGTGTCAATCGCATGACTTCCTTCACCAAGCGGCACTTCTGGTGGCCTACCCTTCCCCGTGATGTCAAGCGTTTTGTCGCTGCATGTGCTGTTTGTGCTCGAAATAAAAGCACCCATCAACCTCCTGCGGGTTTCCTCAGGCCCCTTGCTGTTCCTGGTCGTCCTTGGTCCCACATTGCTCTGGACTTCGTGACGGGTTTACCCCCTTCTGAAGGTAACACCGTCATCCTTACCATTGTTGACAGATTCTCTAAAGCTGCACATTTTGTTCCATTAACTAAACTCCCCTCTGCTCTGGAGACCGCTCACCTCATGGTCCAGCATGTCTTTCGACTTCACGGCATTCCTTGTGACATCGTCTCGGATCGTGGTCCCCAATTTGTGTCTCAAGTTTGGAAGGCTTTCTGTCAAGCCCTTGGTGCCTCGGTGAGCTTGTCTTCTGGTTATCATCCCCAAACCAACGGTCAGTCTGAAAGATGCAACCAAGAACTTGAGTCCTCTATTCGCTGTGTCATTGACAATAACCCTGCTGATTGGTCCTCTCTTCTCCCCTGGGTTGAGTATGCCCATAATACTCACACGTCCTCGGCTACGGGCCTCTCTCCTTTTGAAGCATCTCTGGGTTACCTGCCTCCACTGTTTCCCCACCAGGAGGTTGACGTGTCTGTCCCCTCTGTCCAGTACCACCTACGACGTTGCAGACGCATCTGGAGGCAGACCAAGGAGGCTCTTCTTCGGTCCCGTGAACAAACCAGGAGGTGGGCTGATCGTCGCCGTATTCCGGCTCCTCTGTACGCTGTGGGACAGAAGGTATGGCTCTCCACTCAGAACATCTCCCTCAAGGACACCTCCAGAAAACTGGGACCTCGGTTTATTGGACCTTTTCCTGTTGTCAAAATTGTTAACCCCTCTGCTGTTAAACTTCGGCTCCCTCGCTCTATGCGTGTTCATCCCACCTTCCACGTGTCCCAACTCAAGCCCTATGTGGAGGATCCTTTGAATCCTTCCGACCTCGATCGTCCACCCCCTCGTGTGGTTGATGATCAGACTGTGTTCACCGTTCGTCGACTCCTGGATGTTCGGAGACGGGGTCGTGGACATCAGTTTTTGGTTGATTGGGAGGGTTACGGCCCCGAGGAGAGATCTTGGATTCCCAGGTCCTTCATCTTGGATCCTGGTCTCATCACTGACTTTTTTGTGAGACATCCTGACAAGCGCCTTTGATCGCCTGGAGGCGATGTTTGAGGGGGGGTACTGTTGGGTTTGTGTTTGTGTGTATGTGAGAACTCACCTTGCAGTTGCTGAGTGTTGGAGATGGGAGTTCCTGGGTAACCAGCTGTTGCCAATCCGGTTAACGAGTCCAGCTGCTATTTAAGCCTTGGAGGAGGTTCCAGTCTTTGCTGAATCATTCAGTCACCTTGGGTACTGTGAGACAGCCATTTTAATGTTCTCCTTTGTGAACTTATGTTTAACCAGCTTATGTCTCCCTGTGTTTTCAAGACAAATCTGTGACTCACCTCTGGAACCCAAACTGGACAAGCTGCCTCCAAACTGGACTCCTTCTTTGAGAAAACTCTGTCCTCCAGCCTGACACTCCTCCACCAGCTGCCACCTGCAAGACACTACTTGGGACTCTTGGATAAATACAAGGAATTACTCACCTGATGGACACTCACCTCCTCCCTCTGGTCTGCCTCCTCCAAGTTCCTTCTGTAAGAGAGAGACTTAATTAAACACTAAAACTGCAATATTCCCCAAACATCATCATTAATCTTTTTCCCCCTTTCCTTCCAGGAACCCTGACTTCCTTTACCCCAGCACTGTAAATAAACTCACTTAACTGATTACCTGTGTCTGTGATCCTTCTCAGCCTTGGTCTGAATTTGAGTACGTTTTCAGTAATTGTTTACAACATTTACATAAACAGCCAGGTGGCCTGCTTGTGAGCACAGAGAATATTATGGCTAACTTCATAGACAACACAAAAGAAGCTGCAAGTTAAACGTTTACTCTGACCTTGTGCTTTAGATTCAAAGACTGCTTGTTCTGCAGAAATAAACCAGCAGAAGGGTCAAAGTCATGCAAGTAACAGATCATCATTGAAATGACAAAAATACTGTTTGATCAATTCTGAATTAACACACATTAAAGAGAAAGTTCAATCTGATTAATAATAACATGTCTGCCTGCCTGGTAGGAGTCGACGAGGGACACGCCCCTAGAAACCATCTTGGCTACAGCAAACTGGTTGGTCCACATAAGTTGCTTACTTGGTGGGTTAACTTCAGTGTGCTTTGGACTACTCTGACTGAGGAAGCCCTCTGGAGTGAGGGTGAAACGTTTCTGCTAAAAAGAAACTGTCCAGATGAACTGATTGAGAATGAGCGGATTTGATACCTGGACTATTGAGAATTAACTTTCTTGTTCAATCTGATTAATTAGTGTCCATTAATTCAAAATAATTGTAACAAAATATAGTGTCCACTTGTCTCCTTGAGCTCCAAGCAAGTGTAACACTGAGAGTTTCAGAGAGGTGTGAACCCTAAAATATCAAAGACGAGGTGTATCACTACAGTGAGAAGGGAGGCCATCTATAAAGGGGGAAAAAATTAAAATAATGCTGTTTATTTAAAATATCATCCAAATGGGTCACTTTTATTTATTTTTATACAAACGTATTTTTGGCATATTTTCAAAATAAACATTTTGTAAGTCTTTATTTCGTCTTTTTTTTTTTTACTGAAAATAAACCAAACCGAGCCCTCCTTGAAACTGAACTGAACCGAAATGTGATTTTAGCGTACCGTTACACCCCTAGTGCCCGCTATGTCTGCTAATAATTTGGATTACTGCATTCAACAGTCAGATTATCAGATCATTCACCACCTAACATAAACTCATTGCAACTCTGACAGCCCTGTTTATATTATCCTATATGTATATATAATATAGTGCAGGGGTGTCAAACTCATTTTCTTTTCTTTTTTTCATGGCTAAATTTTTTTTAAATTCCACTTAGGGACCCTAAACAGTTTGCTTGGTAACACTTTACAATAAGATCACAAAATTTGATTAACTACTATGGAACGCCTAAGGAACAAATCTGGTACTAATGGGTAGTTAACCAGTACTGTACTTATTAGGGAACACAAAGCCAAGCCTCATTAGAGGACTACTAGTTAGTTACCTTGTAAATGAAGAGGAACTAATCAAGAACTAATGGGTAGTTACTAAAAAAAACTAAAGAGGAACAAATCAGGAGCTAATGGGTACTTAACCAGTACTTACTGGGAAACACACAGCCAAGCCTAATTGGGGGACACAGGAACAGGAGAAATGTGAGTTCTGAATAAATCCTGCACCAGTGAGGTCACAGCTCATAACTGTCAAAAACACGTTTCCCAGTATTACTGATTTTATTACCCTTTAGCTCCTGATGTGTTCCTCTTTAGTTTCCTTAGTAACTACCCATTTGTTCTTGATTAGTTCCTCTTCATTTACAAGGTAACTAACCAGTAGTCTCCTAATAAGACTTGGCTGTGTTCCCCAGTAAGTACTTGTTAACTATCAACTCCTGATTTGTTCCTGGTTTGTTCCTGAGGCGTTCCCTAGAAGTTAATCAAATGTTGGGAACCTTAGTGTAAAGCGTTACAGTTTTCTTACGCCTTGGGCCGGCCCTGTCATAAGTGCACACATGTTTACAAAAAATGCAGACCATTTGATGCATTACAGCGAATAGGGTTTGTTTCTAGTTTCCATTTCTTTACTTTCATCTACTTTAACATATTTATCTTATTCAGATGCTAAGAGAAGCATGATCCAGGTACCTAAAGCAGCTGGGGAACATTAGTTTTTTAGCGATGGAAGTTAGAGGTAAGGAGTTGGACACAGAAACAAACATCAAAAATGTCTCCATGGATTTTTTAATTTGCACAAACAAAACTGTATTGTAGAAGTATTAGGAAAGTTTGCTACATCCTTTGTAAAGAGTGTCAGTGAGGAAGTGTTAGAAAGTGAAGAGGTGTCCTGCACTGCTGCTCAAGACTGCAGAGGACAGCAGAAGGCAGAGTCCAGTGTCCAGGCCTCATGTACAAAGACTTGCGTGGATTTCTTACTGAAAAGTGACGTACGGACAAATCCAGAAAAGTGTCTACGCACAAAAAAATCCAGATTTATCAAACCCTGCGTACACCTGAATCCACGCACATTCCTTTTGTACATCACGATGAACGTGGAACTGAGCGCACATGAGAGAGTGGCCGACTCCGCCTTTGACACGCCTCCGTATGAATATGCAAAGTCATTCAAATATGCCATGCACGACAGGAATGTCGTCTCTGCTCCATTGCAAATCATGTCGGAACGTGGAAAAAAGAGGAACTTCACGGACTGTGAACAGGAATCACTTCTGAGTGAGGCAGAGAAGCACGGAAAAAGGTTTTATTCGGCACGCCTAGCGCAAAACATACCATCCACTTTTAAACAAGAAGTTGACCCATCTGCTCTAACATGCCTGTATAGGTTAGTGGTGAGCGCGCCCGCCCTTCGTCCCAAAGGTCGTGAGATCGACTCCCCCTTGGTACAACGTTTTTTTTTTTCATTCCAGATTTAAAGAACACAGGAAAACTATTTAATAAAACAACAAGAAATAGAACAATACATGAAATGAAAGGAAGCAGACGATTTCTTGTTTTGTAAATAGTTTTCATGTGTATTTAAATCTGGAACGAAAAAAAAAAGAGAAACGTTGTACCATGCGAGATTCGAACTCATGACCTTTGGAACTAAAGGCAACCGCGCTACACACTGACCTAAACGTAGGCGTGTTGGTACAGCTTGGTTAACTTCTTATTTAAAGAAATCACATCTCATTGTTGTCAATATCGTTGCCACTATTTGGCGCATGCTTTTATATCCACTCATCTAATTGCGTCCATGTGGATGTAATAATTGTTAATCATGTGTGTTTGGTGGGATTTATGATTATTTTCATATCATGGACACAGTTTCTCTGAATAACCTGTAAGTGTCGCCAAAGGAAATATAACCACAGAAACGTGCGTACGCAAGCAGGGGAGCAGCCGTGGATTTGTACGTGGATGCGCAGATATTCCCGTTCATATCAGATTTGATACATACGCCACTTTGCGTGGAAAGTGACGTGCGCAATGTTTTTGTGCGTGCGCACGGTTGATACATGAGGCCATTATTAAACATTAGAGCAACACGAATGCATCCCATGACCTTCTATGTTTGACTAAACTCATGTTTTCTAAAAACAATTTTCATCCATCAACACATCTGGATGCATTTAAAGAAAACCTTTGCATTATTAACACATGCAGCAAAGATCAGCTGACTAACCGACAGATTTTTATTATTATTTATTGTGAGACTAATGCTCTCTGTCCTCCCAACCAGTGAGGAGACGTGAGCAGAATATACAGCGTACATTCTTGACTGCACAGAGATGATGTATAGAATGAAGTTGCACTTGTGATTAAATTTTTGCCACTTAAAAAAATAAATTAGCAACTTCAAAGTTTCTCCGGCTCTCAGTGTGTGGCTGCTAAAAGTTCACATGAAAGCTGGGCATTTGCATTTTTATATACGGTAATGGTTTAAAAATAATAAAAGTAAGTGCACGTCGACACTGTAAGTGGTCAGTAATGGGTTTTATTTGGTCTTTTGACCAAAAGCAGTGATTTTGTGTGTGTGTGTGTGTGGGGGGGTACTTGAGCTTGTCACTTTACAAGTGTTCATCTGACGTTTAACATTTGTTTTATTCATTATTTTTGTGTGAGGTTGTTGTTTGCATCATCTTTGTTAATTCAAATTGATAAGTCATTTTTTAAGAAGAGTACAAGAAAGTTAAAAGTTTGAAAATCTTAATCAGTCCCAGTTTTTGTTTTATCTTTAAAGATCTTCTATTTTTCAGTCAATGTGTCATGCTGCTTTTTATATATTTTTTCTTTTTTTTGCGTTGTTGACATTCTTAAAGATCATTGTGGGGGAATTAATTATTTTCATATATATATATATTCATTTTCCCTGCTGTATAATTTACTACATTTTTAACATTACATTGAACCTAACTCTAAAAGTTTTTCATATCTTATGCACTTTATTATATATAAATATTTGTTTGTTTTCATTTCAAATATGGAATGTAAGTGGAATAAATTATTACACTACCTCAATTATAAATACAAAGACAGTCAAAGTAAAGGACAATACTTCCTCTGATTAAAGCTTTTTTTTTATTTTTTATAATAATAAATAATAATAATAAACTTTATTTGTATAGCACCTTCCTACAATGCCTTGCATTGACCAAGGTGCTTAACAGGATAAAAAGATGAATAAACTGGAACAATAAATCAATGAAAATAGAATAAGAAACAACAGCAATAAAAGAAGGCAATGGAAATAAAAATGCTACATACTAAAATACCAAAAGTAATAAAAGTTACACACTGAAAGCTTTTTTGAACAAGTGGGTCTTCAGTCTGGTTTTAAACAGAGTCAGATCAGAGGTGGCACGCAGCTCAAGGGGGAGACTGTTCCAGGCTTTTGGGCCGGCAACAGAAAATGACCGGTCTCCCCATTGTTTGACTGCATATTTTTATAATTAATAGTGCACTTCAAGACCCTCCAATTCTTACAAAAATTCACAATGCACCAAAACAATGAAGAAGAATCCTCTCAGGTCAACTTTACTCTGAGTCTTTAATATTAAATTAATTCTCTTCAAGAGAACATTCTTATTTTTATTTGTTTGAATGGCTTTTATTTTGGTCTAATATTACTTCTACAAGTACTTCCACTTTGGGTTTAAAAATGTGGTTTTACCAACAACAAAAATTGCATCGTATCTGCAAAAATCCACTTAAAGAGATAAAAGGTGTGCGATAGGCAGGGCTGTCTGCAAACATGTTCACAGGCTCAACACAAAAAAGCAAAAGAAACAAAAGAATGTGATACATGAGCTCATTTATCAAAAAGAGTGAAACTCAAACCAGTTCCGTGATGATGCTGACACCTCTGTGTACTTTTGTGCAGATTTTGATTAATAAGTTTCTGTTAGTGTCAAGATAGGTCAAATAAATCATTGTTTGCTCTAACAAATACATGCAGAGTTTTGTTTATTCAGCACCGTTTTAATTAAAATTAATAAAAACTGAAGTTTACATCCAGCAGAGGTACAAAGTAATTAGATTGGCTTTAGATATTCAGAAAGCCTTGGCATCTTTATCAAGTGATCACAACCCAGTAGCTCTGGCTGGTATTTGTTTAGATAAAATTCTTTTTCATTGACTGATGTGTTTTGTAAGATGAAATAATTTCATGAAAAACTTACAACTCCTAATTTGTTGGACTTTTATTCAATACACAAAATAAAGGAACTAATTTTCTACAACTTTAAGTATCAACTTCATTCTGTTCAAAATTACAAACTACAGTAATGTATAATTTCTCTTCTAAAACTGATGGTAAAATAAATATATGCAGCTGTGCATGTTGCCTGTGTGTGAGGTGATAAACAAACTTTCTTATTTCTCTGCTCGGTCGATGCATTGGAAGCAGGCACCTTATTTTTAGAAAGAAAATCACTGAAGGTAAAGACCAGTTTAGCTTCAGCTGTGGGATTTAAGAGAAAAAACTGTAAAAACACAACAGTGACTGGGACTTTTAGTAGAAAACGGCTTCAGCCTTGGACGTTCCTCAAACTGTAATTACTTGGATCTTTGGATTCCCAGCCTGCAGCCTGACCACATGCCCACTGGAAAGTGAAAAATGGAAATCTTAATGGATTTTAAATTGGATTTTGACATTTAGGAGAAACAAATGATTTACATTTTAATATCTCTGCGATGTCTAATAGATACTGGGTTTCATTAGTTGTAAATTACAGGTCATTTGGTGGCAACAACTTGAGGGGGAGTGGTGGCGTGGTTGGAAGATCGCTGGATCAACGCCCGGTACAGACAACATCAAAATGTTTATGGGATAGGTGAAGCACCCACACCTGCCTCCACCCTCATTTGCCCCACTCTGGGCCCTTGAGCAAGGACCCTAACCCCCACCATCTGCTCCCCCAGGCAAACAGATGTCAGCTCTCTGCTCCACACAGTGGTAGCTCGATGGTCTGGTTGCATCAGGAAAGGCATCCAGTGTACAAATAATTGTCAAGTCTTCGTGCGACTTACTGTGGTGACCCTAAAGAAGGGAGAAGTCAAAAGAAAAAAAAAGAAATTAATTTGGTGGCAACAACTTGACTTTAGAAATATCAGAATCCACAGTGAAAGCCAGAAAAGCACAATATATTTGATCACATTTGTTTAAGTTTTATCAAACAGCTTATCTTTATAATATACAGCCTCGGTCAGTGATTCATATTAATTGCATCAGTATTATGGATGCAAATCTGTGTCACAGTGAATATGTGTAAAGACTGGTTGGTTGGTTGGTTGGTTGGTTGGTTGATACCATCCAGGAATACTTGACAAATCGCACTCCATTCACAGCGCACCGCCTCTTTGACTCAGCTTTGTAAGATGAGAACATCCTCTGATTTGTAATGTTCATCTTTTCTTTCTCTTAACTCATAATCTGATGAGTTGAATGTGGTCATGCAGATAAATTCACCAAAATGTTTGTTGCACTAAGAAGATACTCGTAGAACAGAGGCATTTGGTTTGAAAAGTGCTGCATTCAAGGAAAAAAAAAAGATGTATTGATGACACATGTTCAAGACACATACAATTGAAAAATAGGCCATGTTCATCTATCCATATTCTTCACCCATTTTTTCCCCTCCTTTTCGGATGGCAGGGATCAATGGTGCCCATATTAAGCAGTCACTGTGCGAGAGGCGGGGTACATCCTGGACAGGTCTCCAGTCCTTCACACGAGACAAACAACCAGTCACTCTGTCACTCCAGGGACAATTTAGAGTTACTAATCAGTTTAACATGCATGCTTTTGGTGTGTGGGAGGAAACTGGAGTATTCGGAGCAAACTCCTGCATGCACGGAGAGAGAAAAAACTGGAAATCAAAATGTGATTTTTATTTAATTTTTTAAGACTTGAAAACAAAAATTGAGAAGGGGGGAAAAACAAAAACTTTTAAATGGAGGAAATTTATGCCAACCTAGATAGTTATAAATCTCATATGGGGAAATCTCATAGTATGGGGAAAAATAAATTTTTCAATTATTCATTAAAATAACCAAATTCTTTTAAAATCAAAACTTGTAAATTAATACAAGATAAAAACAAGATTTTAAAGAATCTCATCAAAAGCTTAACTTTCAACCTGCACATTTCCACAGTTCTTTTATTCTGCACTTGTTGCTGACTTTCCTATTTTGCTTTTAAATGCAAAGTTGGGAAATGAAAGTATTTGGATACAAATTGTTTACTATTTTTGTGTCTCTGTTCCTGTCATGGCAAAGACATGTTGCCCTACAAAACAGAATACAGAAGCAGTTTCATCACAAAGTTTAAATACAAGCAACTGATTTAAATATGGTACCATGGCATATTTTTTGCAGAACTGTTTTTATCTGTGTAGAAATGTATTGCTAACTTTATATTGTTATTTGAGGTAAAGGATTTTTAACGTCTTTATAAAGAATGTTCGTGCATCCAGGATTTTTTTTTATCCCAATGAACAGCTAAATGTGCACATGGCAGTCTGAGGACTGTTCCATCTGAGTGCTGTTTTATTTCAAATCCAGTATGAATCAAGTCTGATGTGAACAGACTGAGGTAAACAATAAAAGGCTTTACAGGTTATTTAGTATGAGAGATTGCAGCTGTTTTGCTCCATTTAATACCTTGATGAAATGCAAAAACTTTGTGTGCACATGCAAGTTAGAAGTTCGGAATTCTATTTTCGTTTCATCTTTTGTTCCCTCAGTTGAGCCACTTTTCAGCATGTATTAGTGAGTAAAGCCAGTGTTTTTAATTTGCATAATTTAAGAATATTTCAAGTATTTTTTAAATCAAGGCCCATCCCTAATTGAGGACTTTGTAAAATGAGTAATAATACAGATGAAACAATAAGAGTTATTATATTTTACAATGACATATATTAGTATACAGAAAGTTTCAGTGTTTAAAATCAAAGGATAATGTAAGTGAAGCTGTTTTTGTCATCTGAGCCATTTGGATACAGTCAAAGCCAGCAATAAGAGCTGTAACCAAAAGCAATATGCCGCTTTGTTCCGTCATGCTGTACTGTACTGTATTTAAACATTTGTTCTGGTCCATCTTTTACGGTTTACACTTAAACTGTTGAGTCTCTGCTACCTCGTAGAAGCAGTGCAATACAAATACACAGAATATACAGTAGCTGCACAAAAGTACAATACTTTCTGATCACGTCATAGTGTTATTTAAAATAAAATAGCCAAAGTAGATTCACTGTTGGAGCTTTCTCTTTAAAAAGAGAACACAAAAGTAGTTTAGTTGAATGAAAAGCATTTACTCTATATATGTAATCAACTATTTATGTGCAAAGTGAAACTTTGAACTTGTGTGATTCTGCAAATGTCACGCTGACACTTGTAGGGAACCTCAGCCTTACACTGCATGGTGCCATCTTGTCTAGTTCATGA
>JBBPBX010066677.1:6999-19607 GCA_038048925.1 Garcialebias charrua
TGTTTTCCTGTAAGAGACGATTCATTTCTGCTCTTCTTTGTTCGCACAACTGACATTCTGTTTGTCGCCTTTTTGCTGCTGGTTCATCTTCCTCCTCCCCATCTGCAGCGACAGTGATGTCCTCTCGTGGGGTTTCCATCGCAGACTCCACAACTTGCTCATGCTCCTCTCCAGCAGCCTCCACCACCTGCTGATGATCATCTCCAGCAGCCTCCACCACCTGCTGGTGCTCAACTCCAGCAGCCTCCACAAGCTGTGTGTGCTCATCTCCTGCTGCCACCACCACCTGTTGGTGCTCATCTCCTGCTGCCTCCATCACCTGTTGGTGCTCATCTCCAGCAGCCTCCATCACCTGTTGGTGCTCATCTCCTGCTGCCTCCATCACCTGTTGGTGCTCATCTCCAGCAGCCTCCATCACCTGTTGGTGCTCATCTCCTGCTGCCTCCATCACCTGTTGGTGCTCATCTCCTGCTGCCTCCATCACCTGTTGGTGCTCATCTCCAGCAGCCTCCATCACCTGTTGGTGCTCATCTTCTGCTGCCTCCATCACCTGTTGGTGCTCATCTTCTGCTGCCTCCATCACCTGTTGGTGCTCATCTCCTTTGTGCTCTGCTGTAACGTCTCTTTAATCGATGAGCATGTCGGTCTGATGTTGACACTTTCACCTCGGAGTGTCCCAAGTGCAGTGTTGGAGCCCAGTCGGGATTTGACTCATCCATCTCATAAGAAGATTTGCCTTGAAGAGAACGCAGATCAGTAATATAATTATTGCCAGAAAACATTACTGTCATCCATCTAGTATATTATTTTTTGAGTTGAAATTACTGAAGTTCCATTAGTAGATTACCTTATTTTAATGGTGATGTATAAATGTCATAACAATGTACTACCCTTAAATATTCAGACACATTTTGTTAAAAGATGAAGCGCTTTAATGTGTAATATGTTGAAATTTGAAAATTGAGATGAGTTACTCATTTTTTGTTACTTATAGATTATTCTTTGAATAGATTGTTTGGAAAAGGGGCAGATATAATAAGATAGTTTCTTCTTTCTGCTGCCTTTCATTTTATATTTTCTTTTTTTTGTCTTTGTTGGGTATTTATTTTGATAAAATGAATAAAGAAATAAATTAATAATAAAAAACAATATGCTACAGTCAATGTGACAACACAATCAACTTTAAACAGTTTATTTTAAAATAACACAGATGTCCGACCTAAACTTGGTTGACCCACTATGCACTGAACTCGACCAAAACATGATACACCTTGACAAAATGGCACAACTCCAGTAAACTGATTTAAAATACTCACCTGAATGGAAATGTCTGGAACAAACAAGCATGTATCTTGTGATGTTGGAGAACGTTACATCAGGACGTCTCACTGCTGATATCCATGCCATTCGTCTCCCCTCACGTTGTTTCCAGGTAGGGAAACTATAAAACGAGAGTCCGTTTTCTATTTTTTTTACCTTTTCTGTCGTGTGAACGGACATTGCATCCTATTACACAGCAATTTCGGACCATTGCTAAACTGTTGAAACCTGATTCAAACAAAATACGAGCGACTAGCGACCAGCAAAAATGGCGGATCGACAAAAAACTACAAAAAAAACTACCCACAATGCTGTGTGCGGTGGACCAGTGACGTCACGCTCCAAAGCTCTATATCACATTATAAGAAGGTAATAATAATAATAATAATAATAATGTCACATTTTTGTCATCTGTGTATGTTTCCATACAGGACGAAATTTGACTCTGCATTTAACCCAATCACCACCAGGTGGGGCAGTGGGCAGCTATAGAAAGCGTGCCGGGGAGCAATTGGGATGAGATGTGCTGCTCAAACACACCACAAGTTATGCCGTGACTGGGGTTCGAACCTGGGTCCTTCGGGTCCCAATTCGGTTCCCCTGCCACTACACCATCTTGGCCATTGTGCAACAGGAATAATACATGGAGTTCTATCAGTTTTAACATTTATGAATGGTTAGTCATTAGTCAGATAAAAAGGAAGTGTTCTGCATCATTGTGTTTTATTGTGTGATTGCAGTTTTACACTTTAAGGCTGTTTTAACATTTACTAATAAGTTTTCTCTGTTTGTTTTGAACCAGCAGGATTTGTAAAGTCCTGATAAGAATATAATTACTTACACTTTTATTATTGCTATAGCACATACAGTATTTTAATTATATCCTGGAAGAAACACAATCTGACATGAAAAAAAATGCAGATTTAAAGAAATTATGTTGGCTTGAGAGAAACATCTACAATATAGGAGGAGTTTATGCGGATATAATCAGTATTTTATTAGAAAGTAACTGTATACTAGCATTGACTAGTCTGGTTTCACAGAAAAAAGCATACATTCATTACTTTTCTTTAAGATTCGTAGTGTATGTGCGAGTACAATACAAAACAATAACAGAACCATTGAATTACGTAACACATCGGCTGAAACATGAGGAACTGCTGCTATGCTATAGGTTTTAACAAAACCTTGTGTCGTTTTGTTATTTAAAAAAAAATCGTGCTAACTTGAACCAAACGCAAATCCTTCTCAGCTCTAAATCTGAAAAACATTTTATTACCTTCTTTCGTAGCATCTGAGCTTCGGTTGTTTTACATCCGGTGCAAGAAGCGCTGACAAAAGAATCAGCCAATCAGAGCAGCCGATTTACGTTTCAACCAATCAGAAGCCTCGAAAAAGCGGAAATGCTTCCGCCTCTGTCTTCTTCTTCGTCGGTAGTGCTTCCTTAGACGTTTCTTGTAGCTTTTCGTTCATTTTTGGAGCTGTAGCTTTGTTTTTACTCGTTTTGGCCGCTTTTTGCTGACTGCTCCCGCGATGATTGAACCGATGAAAAGACCCGGAGACATGGCGGTGGTTCCTTCCGCCATGAAGCGGCCCCGGATGGAGCTGGTGTCGGCGGCCCAGTCTCAGCAGCTCGTGGCTTCGGTTAGCTTTCTCTGTGCAACATTTGAGATATTTTAATTTATTTATTGTAAACATGCCTTTTCTTTGATACAGTACTTTAAATGACTGGAATAATGGATATGTGATGCATATGTGAAAACGAATGCTCCTTTTCCGACAGCCTAAATAACTTATGATTGATTTTTTTTTAGCTTGTTTTGATTAAGAGAGACATAAAACTATACAAATCTAAAACTTAGATTTTAGAATGACTGCATATTAGAATGACTGCACAGTTTAGGCAAAAATAATACTCAAAGTAGGATTAAAACAAGGATATTTATGTGCATGTAAACAACCTTTTCCAAGTTTACTACACCCTTAAAGCTGCTATATGTAACTTTTCTAACAATATATTTTTAACTTATTTCTTCACTCTGTCACTAGATTGATGTTAGAGAGGTAATCTCTGAAAAAAACTAAAAAAAAATATTGTCCCCTTGCTTCTCCAGGTGGTAAATAAGCATTTCTAAAAAGAAAAAGTGACCCGCCATTTTCCAGCCAATAAAAACAAAGTTTGTAACCAGCCAATAAAAACCGAGCTTGAATTTGAATCAGCCAATAAAAACAGAGCTTGAATTTGAATTTTAACAGACCACAAGGGGGCAGAGCCATATATGGCTCTGAGGGGGAGGGATCAGAATGCTTTGCTTGTTGAAATTTTTTCTAAGTGCTGCAGTTCTACAGAAACTGCAGACTGAACCTTTAAATACATCTGAGATATTTAAAAATCTTTTATTTTCCATAGGTTAAATCCCACAAACACTGAAGATGTTCTGATTATATAGTACAAAATGTATGCATGTTTTAATAAATCTCAGGTCAGAATTGCATCTTTTTATTATTTTCACAAAAGTTGGTTAGAAGCGATGCTGATCAGTGAGAGAAACCAACATGAAACTTACTAGAGAAAGCAATATTTCCTGAGAAAACTATGTGAATGCTTATTGTTAACGTTTTTTTTTTTGTTTTGTTTTTTGCTGAAAGCTGCTGAAGAAGTTCAAACCAAGCTGAAAAGTTTTCATCTTTAAACTGTCAATACAAGTTGAATTTGTACAGCTGACATTTATTGAAAGCAGAAAAATACAAGTGGACAGTAGAAAAATGACAGCAATGTGAAGAAAAGGCTAAATAGAGCTGAAATGTAGCTAAATAAGCAGAAAGAGGCTGAATAGATCACAAAAATTCTCAAACTGGCTCAAAAACTGACCAAACGAGTCAACTTTACAAAATATAGCAAAAGAAAAAAGCTGAAATCAGCACAAAAGTAATTGAAAAAGCTATTTAACAAAGCTAAAATTAGTAGAAAGAGGCTGAAAGGAGCTTAAAAGGTTGAAAATGTTAGAAAGAAGCACAAAAGGTAGGAATTAGTAACTAATTTTGTAATCTAATTATATTAGCAACTAATTATTAGTAACTAGTAATTATAATAATAATAATTAATTCAATTTATAACGCACTTTTCATTACTGAAAATCTCAAAGTGCTACACATATATTGAATGCTACACACATTCATAAACCAGTGGCGGCAGACTACCATGCAAGGTGCTTTCCAGTCCTACCGGGAGCAACTCAGGGTTAAGTGTCTTGCCCAAGGACACAACGACACATGGTGCGGGTCTCGGGAGTCGAACCGCCAACTTTCCGATCGGGAGACGACTGCCATTACCACTACACCACGGCCGCCCCTATTAGGGGCGATTAGTTACTGTTGTCATCATTCTTTAGTTTGTAGCCAGGTCTCTCTTGTAAATGAGTCCTCGAGGCTCAATGAGAGATTAGCCTGCCTAAATAAAGGTTGAATGAAAGAAAACTATCTAAAAAGTAGTTGAACAAAAACTGAATTTAATAGAAAAGCTGTAAAAAGTTAAAACAGAATAAAAGCTGAAATGAGCAGTAAAATGTTTTAAACTGCACAGGTTTGAAGGCTAGTTTAAGTTGTGTTTATTTGTCATATGCAACACAAGGTTAACGGTACAATTTAATACACTTAGCGTGAGAAGAACCGATTTGACTAGCTAAAAAAAAATCAAAGAACAAACTAGAAATACTAAAGCATGTACCGGTAATAATACCAAAAAAGTGAAAAAGTGATTACATGTATAATATTTACAAGGTCCTAAAGAGAAATACAGTAGTAAACAACACCGTGGTAGAATATAACGGTGCAGCAGGATGAATTTGAATGAATAAGTAGTAAGTACTTCAAGGTAGTAATATTAACAAAAATGTAAGCTAAGGATGAAGTTAGGGAGTTAAGGATGAGAAGAGAGCTCCAAGAAAAACATGTCAGGAAAAGGCTAAATATGTTAAAATGCAAAAATTGTATGAATACTGCAAATCATAGCAGGAATGTGTTGAATGAGCTGAACATTTTGATATATGAATTGTTGAAATAGGACAATTAACAGAAGCAAAATGTTACATCAGCGTTTTAAACGGTGATAACTAACAAGATAATTTTAAAAAGCCACTAAAGAAAATATGATGACTGTTATGCCTTTTAAATTGTGTGCAGACTTCGCCTTTTTGATGTTAAAATAAAAACGAGGCGTTCTTACTCTGCCGGTTCCACAGGGCCCTCCACGGACCTCCAGCTTGCAAGCGCCCATCATGTTGATGTGTGGCCACGAGGGTGAGGTCTACTGCTGCAAGTTTCACCCCAACGGAGCCACGTTGGCCTCTTCGGGATTTGACAGGCTCATACGTAAGCTGTTGTCCCGGTTTCTCTCCTGCAACCGTTTGACAAACACATGGCGTCGCTGTGTGAGACTTCACCGTGTTTGTGTTGCTGCAGTGTTGTGGAACGTGTACGGAGACTGTGAGAACTTCGCCACTCTGAAGGGTCACAGCGGCGCCGTGATGGAGCTGCATTACAACACAGACGGCAGGTCTGCACGGGTGAAGTGACACCCAATCAGTACTCCTCTGATGGGGAAAAACACTTCAGCCTTCAAACATTAATGGTGAATGTAGGAGTGTGATAAGATGTTTTGTCTTTGGTCCAGCTTGTTGTTCTCAGCCAGCACAGATAAAACCGTCGGCGTGTGGGACAGTGAAACAGGTGAGAGGGTCAAACGCCTGAAGGGCCACACCTCCTTTGTCAACACCTGCTACCCAGCTCGCCGAGGGCCCCAACTGGTCTGCACAGGCAGTGATGATGGGACGATCAAGGTGAAATGTTTTTTAAAAACATCCTCGTCCGGTTGTTTTAATTTGAATATTTCAGCTCATTATCGAGGTTCATCCCACAATGGTCATGTAGTCGTAGATGTAGACACAAGTTTAGTTGTGTCAATGTTTATGAATCATTCACACTATTGTGATCCATTTTTCTTCTGTACGTTTTGCTGCATCTTATTCCACAATTTTTGTGCTATTTCAACAAATCATAGATCAAAACGTTCAGCTCGTTCAGGAGAAGGGTGCTATGACTTTTGGTATTGGTGCAACTTTAGCTTTTTGAAATATTTAGCCTTTTCTGCTATTTTTATCTCACAGAAAATGAACTGAGCTCATTTTACATCCTTCAGATCTTTAGATGTTTTTCTGATGAGATCTGATCTTCTTCTTTCAGCTTCTTTCAGCTTCATTCTGCAAGTTTAAACTTTTTTCAGCTACTTTTCAGCTACCGTACTTTTCAGCTGTTTTGTCAGTTTTGTGCTCCTTTCAGATTCTTTCTGCTAATTACATTTTTGCACTTCTAAGTTCTTTATACCAATTTCAGCTCATTATGCTCAATTTTAGCTTACCGTATTCTTTGATTTTCAGCTCTTTCTACTATTTCAGATACTATTTAGCTGTTTTATGCTAATTTTATATTTTTCAGGTAATACCAAAATTTTTGCACTCATTTAAACTTTTTTTTCTTCCTAATTCAGAAAATATGTGCTCTCCACTTCCTTTTGGTGACTTAAGCTTCTTTCTGCCTTTTTAGCTACTTTTCAGATGGGTTTCTTCTTCTTCAAATTTCTGCCTTTTTCAGCTAATTTCCACTTTTTTGTGCTCATTTCAGCTTCTTTCAGCATAATTGGGCATACATGTTTTCTTGCTGCTTTCTTATGCTAATTGAAGCTTGTTCTACCTGTTCAGTTACCTTTTTAGCATTTCTTTTTGCTAATTTCAGCTGTTTTCATATAAATTCAAGTTTTTCATGTTAATTTCTGCTACTTTCAGCCTAATTAACTTATTTCTGCTAACTAATTGAGCATGCATCAGAGTATTATTTCTGCTAATTTCAGCTGTTTTCATATAAATTCACGTTTTTCATGTTAATTTCTGCTACTTTCAGCCTAATTAAATTATTTCTGCTAACTAATTGAGCATGCATCAGAGTATTATTTCTGCTAATTTCAGCTGTTTTCATATAAATTCACGTTTTTCATGTTAATTTCTGCTACTTTCAGCCTAATTAACTTATTTCTGCTAACTAATTGAGCATGCATCAGAGTATTATTTCTGCTAATTTCAGCTTGTTTTCCTTTCAGCATTTTTTTCTGCTAGTTTCAGCTTTTTCTGCTCTTTCAGCTACTATTTAGCTCTTTTAATGCTGATATTAGCTTTTTCAACTAATTCCACATTTTGTAGCGCATTTTAGCTCTTTCCACTTCCTTCTGGTAGGTTAAGCTTCATTTTTACTTTTCAGCAATTTATTGCTAATTTCAGCCTTTTTTTAGCTTCCGTAATTTCTTATTTTTTGTGCTCATTTCAACCTAATTTAGCAAGTATGTGTTCTTTCTGCTTTCTTCTAATGTTAATTTAGGCTTGTCCTTCAATTTCAGCTACCGGTACATTTCAAATAGTTTTTTTTTATTTATTTTTTATATATATATATAATTTCAGCAAGTTTTCAGCAAGTTCTTCTGCAACAAGCATTCATGAAGTACTGTAAATGCAATTTCTCTCGTTTTAAATTATATTTGTTTGCACCTCAGCTGTGGGACATTCGCAAGAAAGCGGCCATCCACACTTTCCAGAACACCTACCAGGTTCTGGCCGTGACGTTTAACGACACCAGCGACCAGATTCTGTCTGGAGGCATCGACAATGACATCAAGGTACTGAAGTTGTGCGTGAACACGAAGCCAAGAGTTTCTAAGACAAATAGAAAATAATTTAGAAAAATCCTGTATTAATTTTTAATGTTCTGCCCACAGGTAACATAAGTGTACACTAGATTAATTGTCTGTCTGAAACTTCTCGCCGTCTTCAGGTGTGGGATCTGCGGCAGAACAAGCTGATCTACAACATGCACGGCCACGGCGACTCTGTAACCGGACTCAGCCTGAGCTCCGAGGGCTCCTACCTTCTGTCCAACTCCATGGACAACACAGGTAGTTTTGGCTGTTTCGTGTCTCGTAACCTTGAAAGATAGGCGGTGGAGTCATTTTTCTTTCTCCGTCCTCGCAGTACGAATTTGGGACGTGCGGCCATTTGCACCCAAGGAGAGATGCGTGAAGATTTTCCAAGGCAATGTTCACAACTTTGAGAAGGTAAAAGTATTTACCAGCTTTAAAACGAGTGCTTCTCCTCTACTTGCTGGTGGAGGTTTTCAGTCATCCAGGTCATGATCAGTCCATGAAAAGGGTTAAAATCAAAAAACAACTGGACTTTTATTCTGAAGCTAAAGATGTTTCACTTTTTTTTTTCTTTTTTTTTACTCTTGAATTGATAAAATCTCCCATATGGGAAGCAAAACGTCTTCGGCTTCAGAATAAAAGTCCAGTTGTTCTCGTTTATTACCCTTTTTTAGGATTTTCATCTACTTCCAGACAGATGGGCTTGTTATATCTGAGATCATATGAACAGGATTAAAAGTGTTTTAACTTGTAGCTGCGACAACTTTTGATGTTATTGAGAGCTCTTTTTGCCGATGACGTCCGTAACATCTTTTCCCGTTTGTTCAGAACTTGCTCAGGTGCTCCTGGTCCACTGATGGCAGTAAAGTAGCTGCAGGCTCAGCTGACAGGTGAGAAACGAGCAGACAAGCACACAAAATAAGCGTTTGTTCTCACTCTTTACATCTTTGGGTTCTTTGTCCTGACTGGACGATTAAATTATAACTTCTTCTTAGGCCTGTCACAATAACACATTTTGCTGGGCGATTAATTGTCTCAGAAATTATTGTGATAAACGATAATATTGTTTGAAATTTGACAAATTAATTCGTAATTATTGTTAAATTTAAGAAGAAATGTTTTATTTGTTTTGTGTGTAGTACCTTTTTTCGACCACTGGATGGCAGTATAAGACTGTTTGAACCAAAGGATGGATAGTGAAAATGGCGGACACTCTGTGTGGTTTGAGCTCCTTAGCATAGCATTTGTCACACAAAGCTTTTAATAAAAATAAAAAAACAGTAAACAAGTTCTCAGCTTCTTTTTACAGAGAAAAACTTTTTAGACAAAGGCACGGGTTTCAACCATGAATTTCGGAAAGACAGAGTTTTTTTTCCTCGAGTTCGACCTGTTATCTTAGCTCGTAGCTTAGCTTCTCAACTTAGCTGCTTTTAATCGTCCAAAAATGCGATTTTGGGCGATTAAAACAGATTTTAAAGAGAAAGGGAGGGGTCAATGGAGAGCACCGGAGCTGAGCTTTTTGTTATCTTCAGTAGAAAGAGAGACATGAAGAAACGATAAAGCCATTGTATATGAAAATGAGGTAGATAATTTTCATTTATCATGTGATTAATTGATTTATTATTGTGACAGGCCTACTTCTTCTAACATTAATATAGTTTGCTAATTGTTAATCTTTTTACAGTTTCTACCCTTTGACACGACCTGCTTGTTGCCTCATAGATTTAAACGTGGAGAATGAGATGCTTTAAAAGTGAATTTCAAAGTAAAACTTTGTTTCCTGTTTACTAGCTTACATTCTTTAGATTCAAAAGTTGTATTTGGAGTTAAAATACTATGCAGATGCATTTTTTTTCCATGAGGTACTTTTTCTTGATTTAGTCAAAAGAAAATAAAAAAATTGTTTTTATATATGTAACATTTAATTAGTTATACACTGGACTCACTTGATCTATCCCCACTTTGAAACATGTGACACATGGCATCTGGAGAATGTCTGTGATTTTTGTTAGCATGTGTTTTTTGTTAGCATGGACCTAAATCTTTTCTCTGGAGGCAGAAAAGGACAGTTAGTCTGCAGGTCTCGGAGCACAAATGTTTTTATTGGTAAATGAAAAATTCACAGTATGTCAGAGTTAAAACGAGGTGAAGCTGTGGATTTTTTTTTTTCAGTTCTTAGAAGAAATCAAACTGAGAGTTGCCATCTTTTGAGGTGGGGTTCTGTTGAAAGGTTATGAACAGTTAACATCTTACCTGTGGTAGATGGATCTTTGAGCAAAGTCTGTTTGGAGAAATACCGGTAGTTTAATTTTGACCAGACTGACGAGCTATTGGCAAGATAGAGCGAGGCCAAGACAAAAGTGGATTACTGCAGTTCTTAAACAACTCCTATCTTTAAAAATAATTGTAGTTCATTCAAATACTTTTATAATTCTTGACATTTTTGTTTTTCTAATTGTTTAAAACCTCTCCACAGAATGTCAATATCAATGGTTAAGCATCCTAATAAAGTACTACAGTACAGTACATCATACCATACCATTTTATTTATAGAGCACTTAAAACAGTGACAAGGCCAACCAAAGTGCTGTACAAACAAACAAAAAACAGGCAACACACAAAATAAAGTAAAAAAAACAGAATATAGACATAAAATCGTCGCAAATAATAAATATAACGACCAAACACAGTAACTGAGTACAGTACAGCTACAACAGTCAAGTTGCTTGGAGTCAACTGACTAAATGATGGTAAATGTAACTAAATTGCATTTCCTGTAAAAATGCAGTGTGAATGCTTATTGCAGAGGAACTTGCTGAAAAACAGCTGAAATTAGCTAAAAAAAACATGCTGAAATAAAAGAACAAGCCTAAATTAGCAGAAGCAGAAATAACAAATTTTTGCTGAATTAGTTTTAAATAAGCAAAAACGAGCACAAAAATTTGCAACAACAGCCGCCGCTTTGGTGTGGGGGATAAGCGTGCGGCACATGTTCTGAGGCTGGGCCTCTGCAGGCGTCGCGGGTTCACGTCCCAGACCCGACGAGCTATTTCTGTGCAGTGTCTCTCCCCTCTCTCTACCCCGTTTCGCCCTCATCCTCTACAATAAAGGCCACTAGAGCCCAAAAATGTAAAAAATAAAAATAAAAATTGCAACAATAAAAGGTGAATTAGCTGGAAACAGTCAAAATTTGCATAAAAACACCTAAATAGGAGCTGAAAAAGCTAAAAGTCAAAGTCAAAGTCAACTTTATTGTCAGATCTGCAATATGTACTGTACAGGACATACACAGGACCGAAATTGCGTTTCTCTCAGTCCCTCGGTGCAACAGTAAACATCTAAACATTGAAACACTGAAACATATAATAATAGACATAAGCATAAAATAGTAAAACTAACACTGTCCTGAGTTTTTGCATAGTGGTATAAGAGTATGAAAATTTACACCAACTCTAAAACTAAAACATTAAACATTTAATGAACATAATACTGTCCTGAGTTTTTGCATACTAGTATAAAAAAAGAGTATAAAAAGTATAACTAAAATAAACTAAAGGTTTCTAGCATTGACATTTGCAAAGTGGCAAAGCAGCGTATGAGTTAATGTGCACAGTATATGTATGAGGTAGTAGTTGATGTTGTTATAGAGGCAAAAAGTGGCATATGCAGTAAGGCACATTGGGCATCCCTAAATAAGACCGTTCAGAGCACACTGTATATGTATCAGCAGTGGTGTAGATATTAGAGTAGTGTACTGTAAATGTAAACAGTAGTAATTAAATGTAAGCAGTAGTAATAAAAGTAAACAGTATTAATAAATGTAAACAGAGAATGTAAACAGTATTATGACTACAGGAACCCCTCGAGTTACGTCAGGGATAGGGACCTACGTGTGTGACTTAGGTCGATTTTGTCGTACCTCGCGGACCAAAAACACATGCCTATCGTAGGTCCGCGTTTCTGACATAGGTCGCGGTTATACCGCTAACGGAGCGCCGCACACATATTTAATGGCATGAGACTGAACAAGCAGACATACTAAGGCCATAAACACGCACAGAACTGCACAAAAAAATAAAAAATATAATGTCTTACTTTGAGCCGGTGGCCCCGACTGCCAGGCGGACATTTGCGGCGAGCTCCCGGCCGCAGATGGATCCTCCGCGGCATGTCGGCTCGGTGTCTTCGCCTGTGTTAGCTGCTTTGTTAGCTGCTGTCGTTAGCATGTCGGGCGGCGTTGTGGCCGCCGATCGCGGGGCGATCCGCGGCTGCTCCTCCGGACCTGAGACGTCCACAGAGTTGACCGAGTGTTTCCAGCTCATTTATCCGTATGAGGCAACCCTGATCGGGCACACGGAGCCAGCTGACAGTAGCCTCCGGAGCTCCATTGACCGCAGTACAGTTGTAAAATGGCAACCGGAAGTGGCGAGCGGAAACCGGAAGTTGCGTAAATACGATTAATTTCTTATCAAAACGTAAAATTAATAATTATACTTTATTTATAAAGCCATTTAAAACAACCACAGCTGCAACAAAGTGCTATACA